>JBDLLF010000193.1:5000-71321 GCA_039707465.1 Rhabdophis nuchalis | reverse complement strand
AAGATGTTGGAGAGCCATTTGTCTGAAACGGTATAGGGCTTCCTGCCTAGACAGGGAGTTGGACTAGATGACCTCCAAGGTCCCTTCCAACTTTGCTATTGTATTGTATTGTATATAGGCTGAAATATATGAAGAACGGTTGCAGGAACTGGGTAGGTCTAGTTTAATGAAAAGAAGGACCAGGAGAGACATGAGGGAGGTGGGTTCAAATCCCAAATCTTGCTCCCAGCATCATTTATTCTGCAAGCGACCAAGAACTGCTGCAAATTTAATAAATCAATGGGATGGCTTCCTTCCCGTCATAAGTCGAGGATTAACTTCGACTTATGACGAAGTGCACTGAAGATGGTGCTTGTCTTGAAGTGGCTGCAAAGGCTTGTGTTGTCCATTATATGTAGTCCTTGACTTATAACCACAACTGAGACCAAAATTTTGGTTGTTATGCAAGATAATTGTTATGTGAGTTTCACCCCATTTCATGACTTTTCTTCTCTCCATTATCCAGCGAATCGCTGCAGCTCGTAACTTAGGAACATGGTTGTTAAGCGAATCTGGCCTCCCACCTTTATTAGGCTGGCAAAAGGGGATCACTGCGACGGTCATAAATGCGAGTCACTTGCCAAGCGCCTGGATTTAGATCATGCAACCCTAGAGACGGTCGTAAGTCTGAAAAACGGTCACTTTTTTTCCAGCGCTGTTGCAACTTTGAATGGTCACTAAATGAACTATTGTAAGTCAAGGACTAGCTGCGGATGCCGGAAAGGCTTGGAGCTTGCCAAACCGTGGTTAATTCAGTGCTGTTTTTCCCCATCGTTGCTGGGGGTTTTCAAAAACAGACCAGAAAACACCAGGATGACCAGGATGGTATATAAAATCTCCTGCTCCAGCAGGGGGTTGGTCTAGATCAGGGGTCTGCAAAGTTGGCTTTTTTAAGACTGATGGACTTCAACTCCCAGAATTCCCCAGCCAGCTTTGCTGGCTGGGGAATTCTGGGAGTTGAAGTCCACCAGTCTTAAAAGAGCCAACTTTGCAGACCCCTGGTCTAGATGACCTCCGAGGTCCCTTCCCGCTTTATGATTTTATGTCCTTGTCCACTAAGAAGGGCCAAAGTCATCCACCCCACCGTTGTAACTGCCCGGCAAATGTGTGAAGCCGAGAGGGATTAGATTTTCCAACAACCACATATTTGTGTGTTTGTGTTTGTTGGAAATAGAACGGCAGTGATGTCACAGGACTTGAACCCGAAGCATTTGCAGCTGAGCCTCTGGCCAAACAAGTGTGCAAATTTGCAGTCGGACCAGCGTGCGACAGAAGCACAATCACCCCCTCCCTCCCCGGGGGAGAGGGATTAGCTCCTCGGGGGTTAACAAGCGAGACTTAACCTTGTCACAACCCCCGTGACTTTATTGCATCTCTAGGCATGTGCACAAACACACACACTCACACACACACACACACACACACACACACACACACCTACCTTTAAACTGCAGTGGTTTTTGAACAAGGTTGAAATGCTGTTTTGGAACATATCCTGGGCTTCTCCTTTAGAATAGGACAGGACAGGACAGAATATGGAGTGGAGTGGAAGGGAAGGGAACGGAACAGAACAGAACAGGGAATGGAATGGAATGGAATGGAATGGAATGGAATGGAATGGAATGGAATGGAATGGAATGGAATGGAATAGAATAGAATAGAATAGAATAGAATAGGAATGTAATGGGAATGTAATGGGAATAGAATAGAAAATAGAATAGAATAGAATAGAATAGAATAGAATAGAATAGAATAGAATAGAATGTGGAGTGGAGTGGAGTGGAACGGAAAGGAACGGAACGGAACGGAAAGGAACAGAACAGAACAGAACAGAACAGAACAGAACAGAATATGGAATGGAATGGAAAGGAACGGAACCGAATGGAACCGAACAGAACACAATAGAATAGAATATGGAATGGAATGGAATGGAATAGAATAATATAGAATAGAATAGACTAGAATAGACTAGACTAGAATAGAATAGAATAGAATAGAATAGAATAGAACAGAACAGAACAGAACAGAACAGAGAATGGGAAGAGAAAAGAAGAGAAGAATAGAATAGAATGGAATAGAATAGAATAGAATCGGGAACAGAATATGGAATTGAACGGAACGGAACAGAACAGAACAGAATTTATCCAGTTTTGGACTGGCAATTTTTGTCCCCTTGAAAAACTGTGTCTCTCTGGCACACATTTCATGATATTTTACAAAAACAGGTTTTTTAAAAAAAACAACTATATGAACTATACCCGGCCACGCGTTGCTGTGGCCCAGTCTGGTTGAATGGCCAACCAATCTGTGTGTAGATCTACACCTGCACACATACACACAACCACCATATAAGCCCCAACCTACCTACCTACTGTATTTCTCCCTCTCTATCTATCCCTCTACCTACCTACCTACTGTATTTCTCCCTCTCTATCTATCCCTCTACCTACCTATCGTATTTCTCCCTCTCTATCTATCCCTCTACCTACCTACCTATCCTATTTCTCCCTCTCTGTCTATCCCTCTACCTACCTACCTACTGTATTTCTCCCTCTCTATCTATCCCTCTACCTACCTATCGTATTTCTCCCTCTCTATCTATCCCTCTACCTACCTACCTACTGTATTTCTCCCTCTCTATCTATCCCTCTATCTACCTACCTACTGTAATACAATAATACAATAGCAGAGTTGGAAGGGACCTTGGAGGTCATCTAGTCCAACTGCCTGCCTAGGCAGGAAGCCCTATACCCATGATGGCGAACCTATGGCACGGGTGCCACAGGTGGCACACGGAACCATTTCTTAGGCCACGCGAGGCATTGCCCTGTCAGCTTCAGTGTGTACGTGTGCCCTGGCCAGCTGATTTAGGCCTTCTTTTGAGGCCGTTTTTTGCGCTCTGGAGGTGGGGGAAGGCTGTTTTCACCCTCCCCAGGCTCCTATAAAGCCTCTGGAGCCTGGAGAGGATGTAAAAAGCATGCCAAATGCAGGGGGTCATGCACATAGCATTATGGATGTGGCACACCTGTGCACATTGCCCCTGCACTCCCCCTGCTTTTGGCACGCTTGCCAAAAAAGGTTAGCCATCACTGCCCTATACCATTTCAGACAAATGGCTCTCCAACATCTTCTTAAAGACTTGCAGTGTTGGGGCATTCACAACTTCTGGAGGCAACTTCTGTTCCACTGATTAATTGTTCTCACTATCAGGAAATCTGTCCTTAGTTCTAAGTTGCTTCTCTCCTTGATTAGTTTCCACCCATTGCTTCTGCCCTCAGGTGCCTTGGAGAAGAGCTTGACTTCTTTGTGGTAGCCTCTGAGATATTGGAAGGCTGCTATCCTGTCTCCCCTAGTCCCTCTTTTATTAAACTGTATTTCTCCCCCCTCTCTCTCTATGGGCCACCTGGGAGTTTGCTATCTCAGTGCCTTTCTGGCCCTAAGAGGCTTCCATACGTTGCTGAGGAAATGACTGTTGGTTGGGAGGAGTTACAGGGAGGTGAAAACCTGATCAGTGGGTACATTTTACATTTGTGTACCTTGCACATGACACACGTGTGCTAGGCACAAAATGAGTAGGTATTCTATTATCGGAAGTCCTTGTGAACATTGTGTGAAAAACTGAGGTAAATCGGTCCAGTAGTTTTTGAGATTAGTAGATTCGTACAAAATATTTTACATTTTTATTTATATAGAATAAATTATTCCACATCAAAGTCCTCGTTTTATGACCACAATTGGATCCACAATTTCCATTGCTCAACAAGTCAGTGACTAAGCGAATTACGCCTGATTTCATGAGATTTTTCGGCATGGTTGTTAAGTTGAATCACTGCGGTTCTTAAATGAGAAACACGGTTGGTAAGTGAATTTGGCTTCCCCGTTGACTTTGCTCATCAGAAGGGCGCAGAAGGGGGGATCACAGTGCAACCCTTGCCCAACAAATGCAGAAAGGAAAATATTTTAAATTATTAAAAAATATATACACTGATTTTACGATGTCCTTTTGTCGAGAAGAGAACCCCACCCCCCACCCCAAAAAAAATTACATCCATAAAATTAAGTCCACAAATTTGACAGCTCTCATTTCACATTAAAATACAGGTCGTCCTTGATTTACAACAGTTCACTTAAGCGACCGTTCCAATTTACGACGGCACTGAAAACCATTTTTCACACTTTGCAGCATCCCCAGGGTCACGTGATCCAAATTTAGACTCTTGGCAACTGACCCATATTTATGACGGTCGCTATGCCCTGTGTGTGGTTTTGTGTGTGTGTGTGTGTGTGTGTGTGTGTGTGTGGTCTTTTGCATCCTTCTGACAAGCAAAATCATTGAGGGAAGCCGGATTCACTTAACAACTGCAGTGATTCACTTAACAACGATGCAAGAAAGGTCGTAAAACAGGGCAGAACTCACTTCACAAACGCCTCGCCTAGGAACAGAAATGTTGCGCTCAGTTGTGGTCATAAATCGAGGACGACCTGTATTTGACTGGTCTCATTTTTCCCTTTAAAATAAAAGTGGGCATTATTGGCAGAAATAATGAAAACAATTTCCTGCTCTTGCAATCCAAGCCACGCCCCCTTGGCCTCCAGGCCCTATGATGTCACACAGGTATACAAAAGGGGCGGAGTTTGCATGGCAACAGCGGCACAGGTAGTCCTCGACTTACAACCATTTGCTTAGTAACTACTCTAAGTTACGATGATATGGAAAAAAGGGACTTTTTTGTCCAGTCCTCACACTTATGACCATTGCAGCATTCCCCACAGTCACATGATCAAAAATCCAGGCCTTGGACATCCAGCATGTATTTAAGACAGTTGCGGCTCATCATTTGGGGGGGCGGATTCACTTAATGACCACACGATTCACTTAATGACTGCAGTGCTTCACTTGACAACCATGGCGAGAATGGTCATAAAACTGGGCACCACTCGCTTAACAACTGCTTTGTTTTAAGGAACTGGTCCGTTAAAGTGGTCGTAAGTCATCCTTTTCGTGCTTGGGAAGAAAGTTGACCCTGCAGAGATCCTTCAGCATTTGCAAACAGAAAACTATACAATTCACACACAGTCCTGCCTCAAGATTTGCAGCTGTTGTCTGCCGTCTTTGGTCACCCCAAAACATGAGACAGTTGAGCTTCTTCTGAGCCTTTAATCTTCCTTGATCCCTGGAGATCCTCGCGAAAGATCTAGGGATCATGTTGTTCCCTCTCCGGAGGTAATCCCAGCCGAGAAACTTGATAGTTGAATAAAAAGATTTTTCACGCCTCATCGAGGATTTTCAAGGTCAGCGCTAATAAAAAAATAAATGTTCAGCTTACGGCCACAATTAAACTCAAAACATCCGTTGCTAAGCGAGACATTGGTGAAGTGAGCTTTTGACCTCTCGCTCGACCTTTCCTGCCCCAGCGGTTCAGTGAATCGTTGCAGTTGTTAAATTAATAACACGGCCGTTAAATGAATCTGGTTTCCCTATTGACTGGGCTTCTTCTCAGAAGGTCACAAAAGGGGATTGTGTGATACCCGCCCCCCGCCCTCCCCGGAACACTGCGACCGTCATAAATAGGAGTCAGTTGCCCAGCATCTGAATTTTGATCATGCTGCAATGGTCATAAGCCCGTCCTTAAGTCCCTTTTTTCTCAGTGCTGCTGTAACTTTGAATGGTCACTAAACAAATGGTCATAATTCAAGGACTACCTGTATTGTTTATCAGGGGTGCATAAACTGGGTTCCTGCCAGTTCTAAGTTCTTCTCTAGAAGAGGTTCCCCAAATCTCCAGGGCCGTTCAGAACCGGTTCCAGCTCCCTCCCCCCCGCCCATCCGCCCATCATCCAGAGGAAGAGTGAGAGGAGGAATTCTGGGAGTTGAAGTCCACAAGTCTTCAAGCTGACAAGTTTAACACCCCTGGGGGTTTTTTTCTGAAGGGTTCAGAGTGCAAAGGGTCTTGTAACTTGACAGCTTTAAGACTTGCGTGCTTCAAATGCCAGAGTTCCTGAGCCAACATTTTGGTTGCTAAGCAAGAGTGTGGTTAAGGGAGTTCCACCACATTTTGGCCACACCCACCTGGTCACATGACTGCCAAGCCACTCCCACCTGGTCACATGACTGCCAAGCCACTCCTACTCGGTCACATGGCCGGCAAGCCACCCTCACTCAGTCACATGACTGCCAAGCCACTCCCACTCATTCCAATGGCTGGCAAGCCACTTCCACTCGGTCACATGACTGCCAAGCCATTCCCGCCTGGTCACATGGCCGGCAAGCCACTCCCACACAGCAGGCCACACCTAAAAAATTTGAAACCTACCATTGCCCCAGATGTATGGTTTTTGCCTGTTAAACCTGGCAGACTCCAACTAAGGTTCCTATGCAGGTAGTCCTCAACATACGGCTACAGTAGTTCAGAGAACCTCAATAGTTCGGAGAACTGGCAAAAGCCACCTCTGGCTGGCCCCCGAGTGGGGAGGAAGTGGGGATTTCGCAGTATCCTTCCCCTAGCAAGCCCTGTTTCTACCTGTAGTAAAAAAAAGTAAATTTGAATTTCGCCATTGACCAGGGGAGGCTGGGGAGGGGTCACACCTGTGTGCAATTTTGGCACACCATAAGAAAAAGGTTCGCCATCCCTGATTTTATAGCCTTCTGGAGAAACAAATGCTCCATCTTTTCTCTCATGGTGGTTACAACCATCCGACCCACCAAATCAGAGAGGAGAGCTTGTTATGAGACCCCCTAAGGAGGTCCAAATTTTCCCCTTCGTCTGGCCGCTCTGCGCCTGCGCACCCTGGGAACAGGCTCCAGCTGTTCTTCTGCCTCACTGATGTCCGACTCTGAAAGCAGCTGGTAACTGTCAGAGGGCCCTGGCCCCTTCTCTGCCTCCGACACAGAGCCCTCCTCAGAGCCTTCCCCAGACTCCAGGACTGGCCCAGGTTCCTCCCCAACCCTCCTCACTGTCTGAATCTGCTGTGACTGCTGACTGGCCACAACAGAGATGTCCCCATGGAAACTTCTGCCCATAAAAAGTTACAGATGAACAGAGTTGGAAGGGACCATGCAAGGTCATCTAGTCCAACCCCCTTGCCCAAGCAGTAGGCCCTACATCTGCCTCTACCTAGGACTGAACTCACAACCTCCGGATTGGGAGGCGAGAGCTCCACCTCTAGGCCACAGCAGCATCCTTCTTCCTCTTCTCATTCTCCCTCCCACTTCTTCCTTCCTTCCTTCCTGTCTTTTGTCTCCTCCCCTTTCTTTAGTTCCTTTTTTCTCCTTTGTGGCTTCTATCTTCCTTCTCTCCTCCCTTATTCCTCCCTGCCTCCTCTTTTGCTTCCTTCCTCCTTCCCTCTCTCCCACTTCTTTTTCTCCTCTTCTTCTTCCTTCTTCCCCCTCTGTCTGCCTCCCTCCATCTTTTTCTCCTTCCTTCCTTAACAGATGAACAAGAGTTGGAAGGGACCTTGCAGGTCATCTAGTCCAACCCCCTTGCCCAAGCAGGAGGCCCTACATCTGCCTCTACCTAGGATTGAACTCACAACCTCCTGATTGGGAGGCGAGAGCTCCACCTCTAGGCCACAGCAACAAGTGTCTACGATGCTCCTTAAGGTGAGCACCTGTCCGAGGGCGAATAGCTGGGGCTTCTTCGGCACAAGTTGGAGCCCTTTTGCCATTCGGGGCCGCCGATTCCTCCCCCTTGGTTTGGGGTTGGGAGGAAAACGATGCATCCCAAATCTGGAAGTCGGTTTTGGACGCGAAGCGACTTTGTAATTTGCTTCCCTATGGCTCCCAAATTTTTCCTCCCTCTCTCTCTCTCTCTCTCTCTCCCCGTCTTTTTTCCCAGGGGCAAATACTTTGGGTTGGAAAACCAGGCGCGCACACGATCTCACGCCTAGATCTAATTTTTCGCCGTCTGTAATCATGGCCTGACCACAAGGCTTATTTTAAGCCAGCTGAATATTCTCCTCGCTTCGGTGTTTTTTTTTCTGCAGCCGATTTGACGTCGTTTGAAAAACCAGATCAAAAGACGGGGAATTTTTCGCCTCGGGCTCTGCATCGGCTCTGCTCCGATGGCTCCCTTCGGTTTTTGCTCTCTGCTTTAGCAGAAAAAATGGCCCACGAAGCTTGGCGCCAGCTCAACGTGGCCTGGTTCTGTTTACAGGTAATCCTTGTGTCCTTTAGCGACCGTTTGAAGTGGCGATGGCACTGAAAGCAGGGACTTATGGCCAGTCCTCGCACTTATGAATGTTGCAGCATTCGCGTGACCATGGAGTCAAAATTCAGGCCCTTGGCAGCTGGTGTGTTTTTTCAAAAGTTGGCCTTGATAAGTTGGGCAGTCAATGATTTTTTTAAACAGGGGGAGGCAGGGAGGGAGGGAGATGATAGATAGATAGATAGATAGATAGATAGATAGATAGATAGATAGATAGATAGATAGATAGATAGATAGATAGATAGATAGATAGATAGATAGATAGATAAGACATGATAGATAGATAGATAGATAGATAGATAGATAGATAGATAGATAGATAGATAAGACATGATAGATAGATAGATAGATAGATAGATAGATAGATAGAGAGAGAGAGAGAGAGAGAGAGAGAGAGAGAGAGAGAGAGAGAGAGAGAGAGAGAGAGAGAGAGAGATAATAGATAGCCGGAGTTAGAGAGAGATCATAGATGAGATAGATGGATGGATGGAAGGATGGATGGATAGATGGATAGCAATAGCCCTTAGACTTATATACAGCTTCACAGTTCTTTCCATCCCCCTCTAAATGGTTTACAGCTTCTTGTCCCCCAACAATCCGGGTCCTCATTTTACCCACCTCGGAAGGACGGAAGGCTGAGTCAACCTGGAGCCTGGCAAGATTTGAACTGCCAAATTGCAGGCAGCTGGCAGTCAACAGAAGTAGCCTGCAGTACTGTATTCTAACCACTGTGCCAGATAGATGATAGATAGATAGATAGATAGATAGATAGATAGATAGATAGATAGATAGATAGATAGATAGATAGATGGATGGATGGATGGATGGATGGATGGATGGATGGATGGATGGATGGATGGATGGATGGATGGATGGATGGAGATAGGCAGGCAGGCAGGGAAGGAGGGAGAGAGAGACAAGGAGGGGGAGAGAGACAAGGAGGGAGAGAGACAAGGAGGGAGAGAGAGACAGGAGGGAAGGAGGGAAGGAGAGAGAGATAGGGAGGGAGACAGGGAAGGAGGGAGAGAGAAGGAGGGAGAGACAGGGAAGGACGGAGAGAGACATGGAGGGAGGGAAGGAGAGAGAGACAGGGAGGGAGGGGGAGAGAACCAGGGAGGGAGGGAGGGACAGGAGGGAATGAGGGAGAGAGAGACAGGGAGGGAAGACGGGAAGGAGGGACAGACAGACACACAGGGAGGGAGAGACAGAGAGATATGGATGGATAGAGATAGTTAGGCAGGTATTTGCAGTGGCCCAAGGTTCCAAGGTCATGTGATTGCCATTTACAACCTTCCCAGCCGAATTCCAACAAGCAAAGTCAACAGGGAAACTGGATTTACTTAACGACTGCCTAGTTCACTTAACAACTGCAGCGATTCGCTTAACAAACCTGGAAAAAAGGTCATAAAATCAGGTGCAACTTACTTAACAACTCTCTTGCTTAGCAATGAAAATTCCACATCAAAGGCTCCACAGCCTTCCACCTCCTCCTCCCTACTTGCACTGATGATGTTCCCTAGTTGGGTCATGAAACATCTGCCAGGGGGGAAAAAACCCAGCTCAGAGCCCAACAAGGACCCCACAGTCCTCCTCCTCCTCCCCTCTGCAACCCCCACTGCCTTCTAGCACTGACAATATTCCCTAGCTGGGTCTTGAAAAGTCTAAATGAAGAAAAACCAGCCAGCAAAGAGAGCACCAAGGACACAATAATTCAACCAGAGCCTTAGAGATTCTCTTCTATCAGAATCACCAAGTTGCACCCTCGGAAGGGAGACCCCCAAAGGCCACCTAGTCCAACCCTCCCCGCTTAGCTCCTGTGATGAGGAACGGTGCCCATCAACTTCCTGGGGGCATCCAAGAGGGCTTGGTGCGAAGAGTCAGGTCCCGCGCAGGCTCGCAAAGACCCCGGCTGAATCCCCACAACCCGTTGAGCCCCATCCCCTCGGGGGTCAGCGTAGCTTAACCAGCGGAGACCAAGCAGCTTGCTTGAAGGGCCCACCCAACCTTTGCCAAGGGAAATATTTATCCATGCCCACTTGAAGGTTGACAGAACCATCTTCAGGGGGCCCAGCCGATGAAATATCGGCATTTTTTAGACTCTACGGACGGTGGTCTACCGAGAACAGGACTCTCAACAGCATCAATAATAAAGACAGATGTGCGAAGGCAGCTCACGAGACCTCTTGCCAAAAAGGCAGGCGAAGGATTGGGGTGGGGGGGGGGGGGAGAAGGAAGACATATATTTCCAAACCCAGCCATGTGTAATCTCTGGATAGCCTATAAATCAAGCCAGGAGAGGCAGCTCGTCAAAGCTAACTTCCATCTTTGGCCTCCGCAGTCAAAACTCCGCACGGGGGGGAAAAAATAGCCCCAGAGAGATGTTAGGTCAGATCAGAAACAGGTAAAACACCTGAGGTCACCATCTCGACTTCTTCAACCTTAGCCAAGGTCCCAACCCACCTTTGGCCCCCGTGCGACAGAAGGGTAACATCTGGAGGAGAAACAGGTAGGCGAGGCACAGATCAAACCAAGGAAGCAAACCAGCAGGCGATTTTTGCTCACCTAAATTGGAGAGCGAAGGACTTTTGAGTCTCCGGGAAGGTTTTGCTGGTGACCAGTCCCCCCGAATCTCCGAGCAGGGATGAAAACCGCGGTCCCAAACATCTGGGAAACATCAGCCCGGCAATAACCCTCCTGTAGAACATTTGACAGAGCTGGGAGATTTTCCTGGAGAGGAGACGGATGTGTTTGCTTATTATTCAGGCAGATGTTAGGCCTGTTCAATCCCAAGTAGGGCCCTCGGTGGACCGGGATGATGTCCCTTCTCCCCCTCCCCACCCCCACCGGCTTCCACAGATGTTCTGCAGAAGTTTTGGTGGCTTTCAAAGGCCCACGCTTGGGGGAAACACGAGGAAGGGACGAAACGGTGGGACTTGGGAAGGGTTTTCAGTTGCTAGTGTCTTGGCTTGGGGGTGGGGGTGGGGGGCGTGGATGGGTGTGTTTGTGCACGTGTGTTATGTGTCTGAATGGGAGTGACAGCTCCTGACTCATGACATCACCTGGGAGAGGAGAGGAAGAAAAAGAGAGAGAGAGAGAGAGAGAGAGAAAGAGACAGAAAGAAATAGAGAGAGGGAGAGAGGGAGAAGAAAGGGAGGGAGGGAGGAAGGAAGGGGAGAGGGAGAAGAGGAAGGAAGGAAGGAAGGAAGGAAGGAAGGAAGGAAGGAAGGAAGGAAGGAAGGAAGGAGGAATCTTATCAATTCCATAACTGACATTATTTTCTACATGGAATGTAGGACTTATTGTGCCTTGTTGCGATGGCCACCTTCCTTCCTTCCTTCCTTCCTTCCTTCCCTCCTTCCTTCCTTCCTTCCTTCCTTCCTTCCTTCCTTCCTTCCTTACAATACAATACAATACAATACAATACAATAGCAGAGTTGGAAGGGACCTTGTAGGTCTTCTAGTCCAACCCCCTGCGTGGGCAGGAACCTTATACCATTTCAGACAAATGGCTATCTAAAATCTTTTGAAAGACTTCCAGGGATGGGGCATTCCTTCCTTCCTTCCTTCCTTCCTTCCTTCCTTCCTTCCTTCCTTCCTTCCCTCCCTCCCTCCCTCCCTCCTACAGTGTACAGTACATTTAAGGCATTGTGGACTTCAACTCTGGGAGAATTCTGGGTTAAAGTCCAGACACCTTAAAATTGGTGAAACTAACCAGCAGCTTGCAACTCATTTCAATGTAAAGAAAGAAATAAAATAAAGTAAAAAGTCAACAGGATTAGAAGACCCCACTACTCCGGGGGTTCCTGGGAGGGGTTTCTCTCCCCTCCAAGAGGCGGGACGGGGGATTTTCACAGCTCCTCTGGTGTCTAGAACCAGTTTCCATGCATTTTTCTCCCCCAGTGCAAGATGTGCATTCGACAGAATTATACTGAGGAATTTGGAGAATGCAGCTGGAGGGGAGGGGGGAGGCGATCTGACACATCAAAGGGAAGCCTTCCCCCAGCAGAAGAGAGATGGAATCGGCTTAATGAGATAGGGGAGAGGAGGGGGGAGGCCGACTAGACCCCTCAAAGGATCTGGCCAAAGATTTATAGGCTTTGGGGTGGGGGCGGGGGAGAGCAGGTGGATCTTCCTTCTTCGCTACCTGCTTTTAAAGACTGTCTAGCCAAACTCAGTGAGTGAGCGATGATTGACATGCAGATATGCGTTTCCCTCTTTCCTACCTTCCTTCTTTCCTTCTTTCCTTTTTCTTTCTGTGCTTCCCCCCTTTTTTCTGTCTTCCTCTTTCTCTTCCTTCCTTACCTCCCTCCTTTCTTTCCCTCTTTTTGCTCTTTCTTTCTTTCTCTTTCCTTTCTTTTCCTGCCTTCCTATCCATCCTCTCTCTTTCTTTATTCCTTCCCTCCCTCCTTCCTTCCTTATCTTTCCGTTGTTATTTCCTTCCTTATTTTTATCTTTTCTTTTTTCTTTCCTTCTTTCTTCCTTTTCTTTTCTTCCTCTCTTTTTTTCATTCTTTTTTTTCTTCCCTCCCCTTTCCTTCTTCCTTCGTCCTTCCCTTCCTTTTTCTCTCCCTCCCTGCCAACATCCTTCCTTCCCTTCTTCTTTCCTTCCCTCCTTCCTCACTCCTTTTCCTTCCTTCCTTCTTTCCTTTTTCTTTCCCTCCCTACCTCCTTCCTTCCTTCCTTCCTTGTCTTTCCATTGTTATTTCCTTCCTTATTTTTATCTTTTCTTTTTTTCTTTCCTTCTTTCTTCCTTTTCTTTTCTTTCTATCTCTCATTTTTCATTCTTTTTTTCTTCCCTCCCCTTTCCTTCTTCCTTCGTCCTTCCCTTCCTTTTTCTCTCCCTCCCTGCCAACTTCCTTCCTTCCCTTCTTCTTTCCTTCCCTCCTTCCTCACTCCCTTCTCCTTCCTTCCTTCTTTCCTTTTTTCTTTCCTTCCCTCCCTCCTTCCAACTTCCTCCCTCCCTCCCTCCCTCCCTCCCTCCTCCCTCTCCTTCTTTCCCTCCCCTACTTTCCTTTCTTTCTTTCCTTCCTACTTTTTTCTCTTTCCTTTCCTCCCTCCCTCCTCTCTTTCTCTCCTAAATATCCAGGGCTGATTCTCCTTTCTGCCCACTGCAGATTCAGCCTGAGAAAGCCAAGCCCCCCACCTCCCTCCCTCCCTCCCTCCCTCCCTCCACATGGTGGGGGTCTCCAGAGCCTGGCTCTCAGACAGAAGGGCAGATTTATGACCGCTGCGCCTTGCGCCTAGCAACTCCCCAATGCCTTTGCTCGTGGGTTGCTCCGGGGGTCTCATCTGCTCCGTGTTTTCTGCATCGTTCGGTCTCTATCTGGTTATTTTCAGGGAGACCCCCAAAGAAGGAAGGCCTCTCATGGGGGGCCCTGACACAGAGGAGGTGGGGTGGGTGGGCAGAGGATGCATCTTCCCTGAAGCCCCTCCGGTTAAATTATGGGGGGGGGGACAGCAGCTCTCAGGACATAAAACATTTTCAAAATAGTGAAAAATTCAACTCCTACTCATTCAGAGTGAACCACCATCGTAACGATCTGATTTTGCAACCGTTTCTTTTTTGCAGCTGTCGTTAAGTGAATATGCGGTCATAAGCATGAATGCCAGGGCCATGCAATACAAAGGCTTCCCCCTTCAGATGTGGCCTAAGAACATTTCTTGTTACGAGTGTGGTTTGGCTGAACAGAGTGGGAAGGGACCTTGGAGGTCATCTAGTCCAACCCCCTGCTCAGGCAGGACACCTGTACTAGGGATTCGAACCACCGAACTGCCGACCTTTCTGACCGACGAGCTCAGTGTCTTAGCCACTGAGCCACCTAGTCAGCGCAAGGAGTCCTTGAATTACAATCATTTGGTTAACGACTGTTCCTTCCGCTTTTCACACTTATGACCGTTGCAATATCTTCAGGGTCACGTGATTGTCATTCAGGCACTGGGCAACTGACTCATATTTATGACCGTTTCCATGTCATGTGATCCCTTTTTTGTGACCTTCCGCCAAGCAAAGTCGGATTCACTTAATGACCGGGTAAACAAACAGCTGCGATTCACTTAACAACAGTGGCAAGAAAGATGGAAAAATGGGGCAAAACTCACTTAACAAATGTCTCACTTAGCAAAATGAAAATTTGGGCTCAATTGTGCTTGTAAGTTGAGGACTACCTATGGATATTGTGGGAAGCTGCCAAAGGCCATAAATTTGGCTGTGGCCAAATGGCAGCGATCTTTAGAAATTCAGATTCAGGGGCATTAAGCCCTCTTTTTCTGGTAATACCTAACTCTGAATCTTTTATTATTATTTATTATTATTATTTATTCAAATTTCTAAACCGCCCCCTCTCCCCGAAGGGACTCGGGGCGGTGTACAGAAAGCTTAAGAACATATAAAAACATTACAATAAATATATAATTAAAACGGAATTAAACGATTTACCCTGTACTAAAATTTTTTAAAACATTAAAACAGTATCCCAATTAAAACCTAATTAAAACAATTTAAGCTACAGACTGGGACGAGGAACACAGAGTAGGCCAGGCTGGCCTGATGGAACAAATATGTCTTTATTTTTGGCGGAAGGAGCGGAGGTCCGTAGTGGTTCTAATATCGGGGGGTAGGTCGTTCCAAAGGGTTGGGCCCGCCACAGAGAAGGCCCTTCCCCTGGGCATCACCCGCTGGCATTGCCTAGTGGACGGCACCCGGAGAAGTCCCTCTCTGTGGGAGCGAATCGGCCGAAGGGATGTGTGGGGCAGGATGCGATCCCGCAAATAGCTAGGTCCTGTGCCATGGAGCGCTTTAAAGATAGTGATCAACACCTTGAAATGCACCCGAAAGGCCACAGGCGGCCAGTGCAGCTCACGCAGGAGCGGTGTTACGTGGGAGTATCTGGAAGCTCCCAAAATTACCCGTTTGGCCGCATTCTGGACCAGATGTAGTATTCGGGTGCATCTCAAGGGGAGCCCCATGTAGAGAGCATTGCAGTAGTCTAGGCAGGACGTCACAAGCGCATGAGTGACTGTGCGAAGGGCGTCCCGGTCCAAGAGGGGACGCAACTGGTGCACCAGGCGAACCTGGTAGAATGCCCCCCTGGCCATGGCTGTCACATGGTCCTCCATCGACAGCCGGGTATCCAGGAGGATGCCTAAGTTGCGTGCCCGATCCACAGGGGCTAGATGTTCGCCCCCTATGGCCAGTGATGGAGTCAACTGGTTGAACTGGGGCGCCGGTAACCACAGCCACTAAGTCTTGGATGGGTTGAGTCTGAGTCTGTTCCTTCCCATCCAGATCCGTACGGCTTCCAAACACCGGGACATCACTTCGATGGCATTGTTGGGGTGGTTTGGGGTAGAAATGTACAGCTGGGTATCATCAGGGGGTGTCAGGGAGTTTTTAACTAAATTTTTAATTTGGCTTTTAGGGGGTTCCAAGGGAAGAGGGGAGGGATAGTCCAGCTAGGGGGCAGAATACAGCTAGGCCAGCCGGCGGAAGAGAAGAAACGGAGGAAGGGGAGGGGGAGGTCGTTTCCACTGAGGTTTTGACCATTAGTTCGCTTCTGGGGAGGGGCAGGGGCGGTGGGAGACGGATGGGGTCGGAGGACCGTGGCTTCTGGTTACAGGCGGTCACGCGCTCCGACCCCCCATGTTCCCATCGCAGACTAGGTGGGCAAGGACCACAGAGCCAGGGCCCTAGGCTGATGTTATGCAACGCCAGGTCTGTGGTAAACAAGGACCCCCTCATCCGTGACCTTGTGTCAGAGGGGGACCCGAACCTGGTGGGTATAACGGAAACCTGGTTGGGCCTCGAGGGGGGTTTACCCCTCATAGATATGTGCCCACCAGGCTACCGAGCCTTCCATCGGCCTAGGGCCCTGGGGAGGGGTGGGGGGGTGGCGATTATGGTTAGGGAAGGTCTTGAGCCGAAGGAGACCACGATCCCTCAGACGACTGGGTGTGAGTCCCTCCTTGTGAAATGGGACCTAGGGAGGCAGATGGGCATGCTAGTTGCATACCTGGCTCCTCGCTATGCAAGTACAGCCCTGCCCGAGCTCCTAGAGGTGATTGCCGAGGCGGCGGTTGAGACCCCCAGACTTTTGGTCATGGGGGACTTCAACCTGCCGTCAGTAGGCGAGACCTCTGGAGTAGCTCGGGAGTTCATGGCTTCCATGACAGCCATGGACCTGACCCAGGTAGTTTTAGGCCCTACTCACGAAGGTGGACACACCCTGGACTTAATCTTCGTCTCGGGACAGTGGAGTAGTGATCTGGGAATAGGGAATTTAGTCATCACACCCCTGTCATGGACAGATCACGCTCTCCTTCGGCTGGACTTTCCAATCGCCGCACCCCACCGCGGGGAGGCGGAGCCGAATATTCCTATATGGTTCCGCCCCAGGCTCCTGATGGATCCGGTAAGGTTCCAGAGGGAGCTTGGGCCAATGCCTGTGGACTTGCCCCATGACTCGACTGAGGACCTGGTGGCCGCAATGTTAAGTGCGGCCACGGGGGCCTTGGACCGAGTCGCGCCCTTGCGGCCTCTCTTGCGGCGACGAGTCACCCAGGTTCCTTGGTTTACCGAGGAGCTGAGGGAGATGAAACGCCACAAGAGACGCCTAGAGAGCAGATGGAGATCCTCTCGCTCCGAAGCCGACCGAACACTAGTGAGAACCCATATTAGGACTTACTTAGTGGCGATAAGAGTGGCCAAACGTGAGTATTGTGCCACCCTTATTGCATCCGCAGATAACCGCCCTGCCGCCCTGTTTGGGGTAACCCGCTCCCTCCTTCACCAGAGGCCGCGGGAAGCCCCTCTGCAGGGACGAGCAGAGGAATTTGGGATTTATCTGCAGGATAAAATCACTCGGATTCGGAATGAGCTACCCTCCATCGAGAGTGGTCCAGTCGGATTGTCCGAGGTTGGTCTTGAGGCACCATTCTGGGAGGAGTTTGACTTTGTTACTACTGAGGATATGGACAGGTTGTCAAAGAGACTTAAGGCCATCACATGTTTATTGGACCCGTGTCCCTCCTGGCTTGTACTGGCATCCTGGGAGACGACACGAGGCTGGCTCCAGGGCATTGTCAACACATCTCTAAGTGAGGGGTCCTTGCCTGCCGTCTTGAAAGAGGCGGTAGTAAGGCCCCTCCTCAAGAACCCGTCCCTGGATCCAGCATTATTAGAGAACTTTCGTCCTGTCTCCAACCTTCACTTCCTAGCGAAGGTTGTTGAGAGTGTGGTGGCCCAACAGTTTCTGCGACACCTGGAGGAAATTGATTATCTAGGACCGCGCCAGTCCGGCTTCCGACCCGGTCACAGCACCGAGACGGCATTGGTCGTGTTGGTTGATGATCTCTGGAGGGCCCGAGATAGAGGTTGCTCCTCTATCCTGGTCCTATTAGACCTCTCAGCGGCTTTTGATACCATCGACCATGGTATCCTATTGCACCGACTGGGGGGGTTGGGGCTGGGAGGCACCGTTTTGCGGTGGTTCTCGTCCTACCTCTCTGGTGGGTCGCAATATGTGTTGGCAGGGGGGCAGAGGTCGGCTTCGAGGCCTCTCGTTTGTGGGGTTCCTCAGGGTCCTCTCGCCCCTCCTATTCAACACATATATGAAGCCACTGGGTGAGATCATCCGTGGTTTTGGGGTGGGATATCATCTGTACGCTGATGATACTCAGCTGTACATATCCACCCCAGACCACCCCAACGATGCCGTTGAGGTGATGTCCCAGTGTTTGGAAGCCATACGGATCTGGATGGGTAGTAACAAACTCAAGCTCAACCCGTCCAAGACTGAGTGGCTGTGGTTTCCGGCACCCCGGTTCAGCCAGATTACTCCAATTCTGGCCATTGGGGGCGAAACACCAGCCCCCGTGGAGAGGGCGCGCAATTTGGGTGTGCTCCTGGATTCCCTGCTGTCCATGGAAGACCATGTGGCCAGGGGGGCGTTTCATCAGGTACGCCTGATGTGCCAATTGTGCCCCTTACTGGACCGGGCTGCCCTTCGCACAGTCACTCAGGCCCTCGTGACATCCCGACTCGACTACTGTAATGCTCTCTACATGGGGCTTCCCTTGAGGTGCACTCGAAAGCTACAGTTAGTCCAGAATGCAGCCGCGCGGGTGATTACGGGAGGCTCTAGATGCTCCCATATAACACCGATCCTGTGCGAGCTGCACTGGCTTCCTGTGGTCTTTCTGGTGCGCTTCAAGGTCCTGACGACCATCTTCAAAGCGCTCCATGGCTTGGGACCTAGTTACATGCGAGACCGTCTCCTGCCCCATACATCCCTCAGACCAATACGCCCCCACAGAGAGGGCCTTCTCAGGGTGCCGTCGGCCGGACAATGCCGACTGGCGACACCCAGGAGAAGGGCCTTCTCTGTGGCGGGCCCTGCCCTGTGGAACGACCTACCCCCTGAACTCCGTACCATTACTGACCTCCGCCTCTTCCGCCAGTGTTTAAAAACACATCTGTTTCATCAAGCCGGCCTTACATAGCCTCTGCTGTTGACTAGTATAGATAGTTTTAAAATTGGGGGGTTTTAATTGGTTTTAGCGCAGGATTTCATATTTAATAGGTTTTTAAATTTTTGTATTTTTGTATTGCTTTGTATATTATTTTAATTTTCCTGTGCGCCGCCCTGGGTCCTTTCGGAGAAGGGCAGGATACAAATCGAATAAAATAAAAATAAATAAATAAAATCAGCGTACAGGTGGTACTCCACCCCAAAATCACGGATGATCTCACCCAACAGCTTCATATATGCATTGAACAGGAGTGGCGAGAGGACTGACCCCGAGGTACCCCACAAGTAAGAGGCCTCAAGGTCAACCTCTGCCCCCCTGCCAATACAAATTGCGATCGACCGGAGAGGTAGGAGGAGAACCACTGTAAGACGGTGCTCCTCACCCCAACCCCTCCAGTCGATGCAATATTTTACCATGGTCGATGGTATCAAAAGCCGCCGAGAGGTCTCTGCTAAGTGGCTGGTTGTAAGTCAAGGACCACCTGCAAATGAGCACAGCTAGTTCTTGACTTATAACCAGGATTGAGCCCAAAATTTTGGTTGCTAAGCAAGGCAGCTGTTCAGTGAGTTTTGCGCCATTTTGCAAGCTTCTCTGCCACCGTTGTTAAGCGAATCACTGACGTTGCTAGGCGAAATCCTGAAGTTGTTTAGTGAATCAAGCGGTCATTAAGTGACTCCAGCTTCTCGCGTTGACGTTGCTCGTCCGAAGTTGGCCGGGAAGGTTACAAATGGGGATCGCTTGACCCTGGGATGCTGCAGCCATCATAAGTACAAGTCAGTTGCTAAGCGTCTGGATTTAGATCATGTATCATGGGGGATGCTGCAATGGTCGTAAGTGTGAAACAGTCATGTCACGTCACCTTTTTCAGTTGTGGTGGCTCACCAATGGAGCTGGCAGCAGATTCAGAGAGTAAGGAGGGTTGGGGAGGAACCTGGGCCAGTCCTGGAGTCTGGGGAAGGCTCAGAGGAGGGCTCTGGGTCAGAGGCAGAGAGGCGGCCAGGGCCGTCTTGACAGTTATCAGCTGCCTTCGGCGTCAGACATCAGTGAGGCAGAGGAACAGCTGGAGCCTGTTCCCAGTGTGCGCATGCCCAGAGTTGCCAGAAGAAGGGAAGAGCTAAAGAACAGGGCTCAACTTGGGAGTGAGGCCACAGGTGGAGAATGAACGGCCCCTCCCAGAGGGAATAAAAGAGGAGCGACAGGGGAGTGGAGCTTGCAGGAGACCATGAGTTCGCTTCATTGGTTTGTGACTCTTGGAGACTCCTGGCCAGGTTTTGCAGATCTCAGCCTGGCAGCTCTCCAAGCCAGATAAGGTCGGTGACCGTAAATCCTCCCTCAAAAGACTTTGCTGGATGTGAAGGAGCAGAATTCACGGTCAATGAATAAAAAGGGTTTTTGTTGGGACCAGGAGGTTGCTTCAGGCTCTCGGGAAGCCTCGGTCAGAACAGTTGCAACTTCAGAATGTCACTAAATGAACTGTCGTAAGTTGAGAATTACCTGTACATGCACAGTTGCAAAAGATAAAAAAAAAATTGATTACGTGCCTTTGGTGATGCTAGTATGATGGTAAGTGCAAGGACCGGTTATAAATTATTTTTTCCGGTGTCTTTGCAACTTTGGTCATTAAACAAGCAGTCGTAAGTCCAGGACTATCTGCAGGAAAATCAAGGGATATTCGAGAAACAGAGAAAAATTGATGTGCAGAGAGCCAGGAAGAAAAGGTTTGCAAGACTGCTCTGCTTTTCATGTTTTGTCTTCTTCTCCCAAAGATCAGACTCTCTAAAAAGGAGGCAAATTGAGCAGCTGCCTGCAAGGAGAATAAATCCTTCCATTCCTCACCATCCAGTCAGAGCTGAAGAAGCTTCTTGGACTAGAAGCGAAACATCTTCAAAGAAAAACAAGGAAGTCCAGATGCCTCTTGGGGTGAAAAAGCGCCTTTGGGATTCTTCCAAAGAGAAAAATAAATTAAAATTAAAATTAAAATTAAAATTAAATAAATCAAAACATAAACATAAACAAACACAAGCACAAACACAAACACAAACAAACACAAACACACACAAATACACACACAAACAATCACAAACACACAAACACAAACAAACACAAACACACACAAACAATCACAAACACACACAAACACACACAAACACACAAACACAAACACACACAAACACAAACACACACAAAGCACAAACACACACAAACACAAACACACACAAACACACACAAACACAAACACACACAAACACACACAAACACACACAAACACAAACACACACAAGCACACAAACACAAACACACACAAACAAACAAACACAAACACACAAACACAAACACACACAAACACACACAAACACACACAAACACACACAAACACAAACACACACAAGCACACAAACACAAACACACACAAACACACACAAACACACAAACATACACAAACACACACAAACACAAACACACACAAAAACAAACACACACAAACATACACAAACACACACAAACACACACAAACACACACAAACACACACAAACACAAACACAAACACACACAAACACACACAAACACACACAAACACACACACACAAACACACACAAACGCACACAAACACAAACACACACAAACACACACAAACAAACACAAACACACAAACATACACAAACGAACACACACAAACACACACAAACAAACACAAACACCCACAAACATACACAAACACACACAAACACAAACACCCACAAACACAAACACACACAAACACAAACACACACAAACACAAACAAACACACACAAACACAAACAAATACAAACCCAAACATAAACATAACAAACAAAACACAGATGTGATCACAATTGAGCCCAAAATTTATGTTGCTAAGCGAGACAGTTGTTAAGTGAGTTTTGCCTGCTTTTACAACCTTTCTTGCCACAAGCAACCATTGTTTAGTTAGTCACACGGCTGTTGAGTGAATCTGGCACCGGCCTTCACTTTGCTTGTCAGAAGGTCGCAAATGGGGAATCGTGCGATCGCAGGATGCTACAACCGATATAAGTCCAAGTCAGTTGCCAAGCGTTTGAATTCTGATCACGTGACCCTGGGGAATGCGCCAACGGTTGTAAGTGTGAAAAAACTGGTCCTGGGTCACTGTTGTAACTTCAAACAACCACTAAACGCCTTGCTGTGGGTCGAGGTGGACTGCAAATAATAAAACAAAACGTCACTAAAACTGGATGGAGACCCTCCGAAGGGAAAGAGGTAGGAGGAGGGTTGATTTAGGACAACTCTTGCATTGAGCTGTTTCCTGAAGTTGTGTTGTTTTGGGTCAGCCTCCAAGTGACTCCGCTGCATTGCACAATTTTGCAGCTATTTTGTTCTCTCTTCACGGGTGTGTGTGTGTGTGTGTGTGTGTCAATTTTGATCGACTAGAGCGAAGTTTCCAGCATCGATTAATTTGGGACATAAAAGCGTCCAAGCAAGGCAATTTTTTCCCCCTTCGGGGTGGGTGGGGGGGTGGGCATTGGGGATGGGGAGGGGAGGGGAAGACCTTTGAATAATGCCGTGTGTGTGTGTGTGTGTGTGTGTGTGTGTGTGTGAGTGTGTGTGTGTGTGTGTGTGTGTGTGTGAGTGTGTGTGTTTAATTTCATTATGAAGTGTTTGAAGAGGAGGAAAAGGTTTTGTTTACAAGCCTGGATTCCAAGCCAGATGTTTTAGGGAATTGGGGGTTAAGTGAATGTGGTTTGGGAGAGAGGGGAATTAATTCCTTGGAAGGGAAGAAGAAGAGGCAGGATCAGGCCTGGGGGCCCTGGGCGCAGGGGACGGGGGGGGGGGGGGCTGTGCTACCAAGCCCAAAGACCTCCCCCCCCCCCCCGTCCCCTGCGCCCAGGGCCCCCAGGCCTGATCCTGCCCACGTTATCCCCGTCCTCGCATTAGGCCACCACCGGTCAGTATGTGGAGCCATCAGATGTCCCATCGATCTTGCGAAGGTGGGCAGAGGAGGTGAAGGAGGGGATGAGGTTAAAAGATGGAAGAGGGAAAGAGGGAGAAAGGAGAGGAGAGGGGGAGGGAGAGGGAGGAGGGGAGGAAAAGAAAAAGAAAGGAGAGACAGAAGGTGGGGAGGAGAGGAGAGGCAGGCAGGAAGGAAGCAAGGAAGAGGAAGGAAGCAAGGAAGAGGAAGGAAGCAAGGAAGAGGAAGGTGGGAGGGAAGGAGGGAGGAAGGAAGGAAGGAAGGAAGGAAGGAAGGAAGGAAGGAAGGAAGGAAGGAAGGAAGAAAAGGAAGGGTAAGGAAAAAGGAAGGGAGGAAGGAAGGAAAGAAGAGGAAAGAAAGGAAGGAAGGAAGGAGGGAGGGAGGAAGAAAAGGAAGGAAGGGTAAGGAAAGAGGGAGGAAGGAGGGAAAGAAGAGGAAAGAAAGAAGGAAGGAAGGAAGGAAGGAAGCAAGGAAGGAAGGAAGGAAGGAAGGAAGGAAGGAAGGAAGGAAGGAAGGAAGGAAGGAAGGAAGGAAGGAAGGAAGGAAGGAAAACTGATTCATGGCCAACCTCTGGGCGAAGCACCTGCATTCCATCCGCCTGCCCTCTGCAGAAGGTCCCTCCTCCCTCTTGGACCCTGACTTCTCATGCGAGGTCCAGCCTAAGTTCTTTCTCCTTCAACCTCAAGCCCACCCCTCCCTCCCTTGGCTCTCCGACTCCTTGCACTGCTGAGGACCATCGTCAAGGGACCACGGGGCTAATTCCCCCCAGGCCTCCTCCTTTCCTTCAGGCATGGGCTTCAACAGGTACCACTGGCCTAACACAAGGAGGAGGAGGAGGAAGAGGAGGAAGAAGAGGAGGAGGAGGAGGGGGAGGAGGAGGAGGAAGAGCAGGAAGAGGAGGAAGAGGAGGAAAAAGAAGAGGAGGAGGAAGAGGAAGGGAGGAGGAAGAGGGAGGAGGAAGAGGAGGAGGAGGAAGAGGAAGGGGAGGAGGAAGAGGGAGGAGGAAGAAGAGGAGGAGGAAGAGGAAGGGGAGGAGGAAGGGGAGGCGGAAGAGGGAGGAAAAAGAAGAGGAAGGGGAGGAGGAAGGGGAGGAGGAAGAGGAGGAAGAGGAGGAAGAGGAGGAAAAAGAAGAGGAGGAGGAAGAGGAAGGGGAGGAGGAAGAGGGAGGAGGAAGAAGAGGAGGAGGAAGAGGAAGGGGAGGAGGAAGAGGGAGGAGGAAGAAGAGGAGGAGGAAGAGGAAGGGGAGGAGGAAGGGGAGGAGGAAGAGGGAGGAAAAAGAAGAGGAGGAGGAAGAGGAAGGGGAGGAGGAAGGGGAAGAGGAAGAGGAGGAAGAGGAGGAAAAAAAAGAGGAGGAGGAAGAGGAAGGGGAGGAGGAAGAGGGAGGAGGAAGAAGAGGAGGGAGGAAGAGGAAGGGGAGGAGGAAGAGGGAGGAGGAAGAAGAGGGGGAGGAAGAGGAAGAGGAGGAGGAAGGGGAGGAGGAAGAGGGAGGAAAAAGAAGAGGAGGAGGAAGAGGAAGGGAGGAGGAAGGGGAGGAGGAAGAGGAGGAAGAGGAGGAAGAGGAGGAAAAAGAAGAGGAGGAGAAGAGGAAGGGGAGGAGGGAAGAGGGAGGAGGAGGAAGAGGAGGAGGAAGAGGAAGGGGAGGAGGAAGAGGGAGGAGGAAGAAGAGGAGGAGGAAGAGGAACGGGAGGAGGAAGGGGAGGAGGAAGAGGGAGGAAAAAGAAGAGGAGGAGGAAGAGGAAGGGGAGGAGGAAGGGGAGGAGGAAGAGGAGGAAGAGGAGGAAGAGAGGAAAAAGAAGAGGAGGAGGAAGAGGAAGAGGAGGAGGAAGAAAAGGAGGAGGAAGAGGAAGGGGAGGAGGAAGAGGGAGGAGGAAGAAGAGGAGGAGGAAGAGGAAGGGGAGGAGGAAGGGAGGAGGAAGAGGGAGGAAAAAGAGGGAGGAGGAAGAGGAAGGGGAGGAGGAAGGGGAGGAGGAAGAGGAGGAAGAGGAGGAAAAAGAAGAGGAGGAGGAAGAGGAAGGGGAGGAGGAAGAGGAGGAAGAGGAGGAAAAAGAAGAGGAGGAGGAAGAGGAAGGGGAGGAGGAAGAAGAGGAGGAGGAAGAACAGGAAGAGGAGGAGGAGGAAGAGGAGGAAAAAGAAGAGGAGGAAGAGGAAGGGGAGGAGGAAGAGGAGGAGGAAGAGGAGGAAGAGGAGGAAAAAGAAGAGGAGGAGGAAGAGGAAGGGGAGGAGGAAGGGGAGGAAAAAGAAGAGGAGGAGGAAGAGGAAGGGGAGGAGGAAGAGGAGGAGGAAGAGGAGGAAGGAAAGGAGGAGGATGAAGAGCAGGAAGAGAAGGAAGAGGAGGAAGAGGAAGGGGAGGAGGAGGAAGAGGAGGAGGAAGAAGAAGAAAAGGAGGAGGAGGAGGAGGAGGAGGAAGAGCAGAAAGTGCAGGAAGGGCAGGAAGAGGAGGAAAAAGAAAGAGGAAGGAGAGGAGGAAGAGGAGGAAGAAAAGGAGGAGGATGAAGAGCAGGAAGAGAAGGAAGAGGAGGAAGAGGAAGGGGAGGAGGAAGAGGAGGAGGAAGAAAAGGAGGAGGAAGAGCAGGAGGAGGAGGAGGAAGAAGAACAGGGAGAGGAGGAGGAAGAGCAGGAGAAAGAAGAGGAGGAGGAAGAGGAAGAGGAAGAGGGGGAGGAGGAAGAGGAAGGGGAGGAGGAAGAGGAAGAGGAGATGTTCCTGGTTTCCCACCAACACCTCTCCTCCAGCACCCCGAGAGACCCCAGCAGGGATCTGCTTTCTGTGTCTTTCTGATTGGGTCTGACAGGAGAGATCCCGCAGCCTGTGGTGTGTAACTGTCCTCTTTTGGGGTCCTTCCAGCAGGTCCTGGGCTGCCGTTCGATTCGGCTCCTGCCTTCATCCCCCTCCAAAGAAGGAGGAAGCCAGGGGGGGTGGGGGGGCATGTTAATTGCTCCTCTCTGCTTTGAACATGTGCACAGGCCACATCTGGAGGGGGAAACTGGCCCTTCTCCTCCACACATTCAAACAGATTTCTGGCCCAGGAGGCTTAGCTTGGAAATGACAATAGCAAGGCCAAGAGAAAGAGAGGAGGGGAAGAGGGAGAGGGAGAGAAAGAGAGGATGAGAGGGAGGGGGAGAAAGAGAGAGAAAGAGGGGGAGAGGGAGAAAGAGAGAGGGAGAAAGAGAGAGGGAGGGAGGGAAGGAGAAAGAGAGAATGAGAGGGAAGGGGAGAAAGAGAGGGAGAGAAAGAGAGAGAAGGAAGAGTAGAGGGAGAAAGAGAGGGAGAAAGAGAGAGGGAGGGAGGGAAGGAGAAAGAGAGAATGAGAGGGAAGGGGAGAAAGAGAGGGAGAGAAAGAGAGAGAAGGAAGAGTAGAGGGAGAAAGAGAGAGGGAGAAAGAGAGGGAGGGAGGGAGGAAAGAGAAAGAAAGAAAGAAGAAAAGAAGGAAAGAAAGAAAGAAAAACGGGGAGAGGGAAAGAAAGAAAATGAGGAAATGAGAGGGAGGGTAGAGACAGAGAGGAAGAGTGGAAGAGGGAAAAAGGGAGGGAGGGAGGGAGAGTTAGAGAGTGGGAGGGAGAAAGAAAGAGAAAGGGGGCGAGGGAGAAAAAGAGAGAGAAAGTTAGAGAGGGAGGGAGAAAGAGAGAGGGAGAGAGAGAGAGAAAGGGGGAGGGGAGGAAAGAGAGGGAATGAGAAAGAAAAAGAGAGGAGGAAAGGGAGAGAGAGAAACAAAGAGAGAGAGAAAGAGAGAGAGAATCAACAAATAAAATCTTCATGAGGATCCAAATATCTCGGCTGCCCTCTACACAAAGGGCCAGACTTCAAAGGCTGTGTGTGTGTGTGTGTGTGTGTGTGTGTGTGTGTGTGTGTGTGTGTGTGTGTGTGTGAATAGTCTAGCACATGGATGGCAGAGGCTCCGGCTTTGATCAGCATCAGATGTGTGTAGGGAAACAACAGAGAGGAGTTGGGTCTAAGGAGGAGCAGGAGAGGGGAAGGAGGAGGCCTGGCACCTGTTGCAAGGAGAAAGAGGAAGGGGTTGGCACCAGAGAAGGAGGGGGGAGGAAAGAAGGGAGAGGGGGAAAGGAGAGGGAGGGGAAGACAGAGGAAAAGGGGAGGGGAGAGAGGAAGAGGACAGAGAAGGGAGAGAGAGAGGTGACGAGAGAGAGAGAGAGAGAGAGAGAGAGAGAGAGAGAGAGAGAGAGAGAGAGAGAGAGAGAGAGAGAGAGGAAGAGGGGGAAAGGCGCAGGGGAAAGGGAAGGAGAGGAAGAGGAAGAGGGGATGAAAGAAAGGGAAGTGTAGGAAAGGAGGGGAGGGGAGGAGGGAGGGAAGGAAGGAAGAGAAGGAAAGAAAAGGGAGGAAAGGAGAGGGAAAGGAGGGGAAGAGAGGAGTGGAAAGGAGAGGAAAGGAGAGGAGGGGAGAGAAGGAAAGAAAAGGAAAAGGGAGGAAAGGAGAGGAGAGGGGAAGGGAGGGGAAGAGAGGAGTGGAAAGGAGAAGAGGGAGGGAGGGGGGAAGAGAAGGAAAGGAAAAAGGAGAAAAGGAAAGAGGAGGGGAGGGGAGGAAAAGAAAGGAAAGGAGGGAGGAGAGGAGAGAGAAGGGAGAGAAACTGAATGACCACAGGGGAGCAAAATAGCCTTGCAAGCAGCAGCAACTTCGCACTTCCTGCAGGCTTCCCCATTGCCTTTGTTTGAGTAAAGTTTGCAGGAGGCATCAGAAACCACCATCCCGACACCCTGCCTGGCATGACAACACTATATATATATATATAACAATATATGTGTGTGTGTGTGTGTGTGTGTGTGTGTGTTAGGTTTTTGAGCTGATCAATAAATAAGTCAGGGAGACTAGGATAGATCTATTTCGAGCTTTTTAGCTCTCTTCAGCTAGCCATACCCTTACTGGGATTCGAACCTGGGCTGTATTGCATGTCAGGTGAGAGCCTTGCCATTAAGCCAGCCAGGTTCTGTTCTTGTCAGCTGAGACAGGAGGATAGTTATGTATAATTGTTTCCACAACACCCTGTTAGGCCCCAATTAAGGGAGGAAGCATACTGTTTCCTTTTCTGCCTTTCGGCTCATCACCAGAGACCATCTAGACAGAAAGCCATGAGTTCCGTTGTGTGGTTTTTTTTTATATGTGTGTTACGTTTTTGAGCTGATCTATAAATACGTAACACACATATTTTAAAAATTACACAACGGATTTCATGGCTTTCTGTCTAGATCAGGGGTGTTCAAACTTGGGAAGTTTAAGACTTGTGGACTCCAACTCCCAGAATTCCCCAGCCAGCCATGCTGGCTGGGGAATTCTGGGAGTTGGAGTCCACAAGTCTTAAACTTCCCACGTTTGGACACCCTGGTCTAGATGGTCTCTGGTGATGAGCCGAAAGGCAGAGAAAGAAACAGTATGTCTCCTCCCTTAATTGGGGCCTAACAGGGTGTTGTGGAACAATTATATGTATATGTATATGTATATGTATATGTATATATATATCTCACTATATATGTATATAGAACACTATATATATATATACAACACTCTGTGTGTGTGTGTGTGTGTGTGTGTGTGTGTGTGTGTGTGTGTGTTCTCCAGTATAACTCTGGAACGCCTGGAGCAATTTCAACCAAACTTTGGTACACAGAGTATTTACTCTCTGGTTGCAGATGGTTGCAGTTCCCGGCGTCAATTGATCCCCTTTGGCGGCCTTCCGACAAGGAAAGTCAATGAGGAAATCAGATTCACTTAATGACCTTGTGAATAACTTACAACCGCAGAGATTCACTTAGCAGCTGAGGCAAGAAAGGTCGTAAAATGGAGCAAAACTCACTTAACAAATGTCTCACTTAGCAACACTTCTACTGCTTGAGCAGGGGGTGGGGTTGGACTAGATGACCTCTGAGGTCCTTTCCAACTCTGTTAAACCGGAATATTTGGCTCAGTGGTGGTTGTGGATTAACTATATACAGGATTCCCCAAATTCAGCAATTTGCAGATGGGTCATCTTCAACTCCCAGAATTCTTCTGCCAGAGGACAAATCTGGGAAATTATGGGAGTCGAAGTCCACATATAATACAATACAATATAATAGCAGAGTTGGAAGGGACCTTGGAGGTCTTCTAGCCCAACCCCCTGCCTAGGCAGGAAGCCCTACATCGTTTCAGACAAATGGCTAGCCAACATCTTCTTAAAGACTTCCAGGGTTGGGGCATTCACAACTTCTGGAGGCAACTTCTGTTCCACTGATTCATTGTTCTCCCTGTCAGGAAACTCCTCCTCAGTTCTAAGTTGCTTCTCTCCTTGATTAGTTTCCACCCATTGCTTCTTGTCCTGCCCCCAGGTGCCTTGGAGAATAGCTTGACTCCCTCTTTTTTGTGGCAACCCCTGAGATATTGGAAGGCTGCTATCATGTCTCCCCTGGTCCTTCTTTTCATTAAACTAGACAGACCCAGTTCCTGCAACTGTTCTTCCTATATTTCAGCCTCCAGTCCCCTAATCCTCTTGGTTGCCTTGAATTTCAGCTGCAGACACTGCTGCCTTCGTTTTGACTTTCTTAACTTTGGCTGCCCATCCTCAAGAAACTTTTTTTAAAAACTTTTGTGGAGTTTCTGCGTTGTGTGTGTCACATTTTATTATGCAGGACTGGGTTTTGTCTGGACTCAAAAGGTCTAACCAAAACTTTTTTTTCTTCCCTTTTCCAACACATAGGAAAATTGGAAACCCATGAAGTCGAGACTGGGTGGGATCAGCAGGAAAACTCTCCCCAAACTAAACAGCAGCAAATTTTCAAAGTTGTCTGTTATGGTTCGTTGCCCAGCCAGCCAGATGTTGAGGCTGGATTGGGCCTTTAAGCCCACCTCTGGAGTCCTTCCTAATGGAACTGGGTGAGCGAGATGTGGTTGTTTGATGGGGTTAAAGGTCTCGGCGGAGGATTTAAGCTCTTCTGAGTCAAGCTGCCTTTCCCAATTGACTAATGGGGAATTTGTCAATGCCAACGGTGCTCCGTCCATCCAGATGTTATTATTAGGGCTGATGGCACACCTAGCCAGATGTTTGGACCGGATTTGGCCTTTCCAGGCGTTTGTCAATGCGGATAGTGTTCAAAGGATGCTCCAGATGTTTTGTAATGACAACCAAGGCATTGGTCCTACCTTTGCTTCCTTTTGTCAAATTTAACAGATGAGCAGAGTTGGAAGGGACCTTGCAGGTCATCTAATCCAACCCCCTGCCCAAGCAGGAGACCCTACATCTACCTCTACCTAGGATTGAACTCACAACCTCCTGATTGGGAGGCGAGAGCTCCACCTCTAGGCCACAGCAGCAAATGTTATTCAACATTCTGTTTGCAGGTCCATTTTGTGACTTTCTCCAGTTCTATCTCTTATCTTCTGCTGTCTGCATATACAGGTAGTCCTCGGCTTACGGCCACAACTGAGCCCAAGATTTCTGTTGTTAAGCAAGACCTTTGTTAAGCGAGCTTTGCCTCACTTTACAACCTTTCCTGCCACAATGGTTAAGTCAATCACTACAGTTGTTAAGTCAGTTGCACGATTGTTAAGTGAATCCCCATTGGCTCTGATTGTGAGAAGGTTGCAATCACCAGGAAATAGGGAGTTCTAGTCCCGCCTTAGAGATGAAAGCCAGCTGGGTGAGATAGATAGATAGATAGATAGATAGATAGATAGATAGATAGATAGATAGATAGATAGATAGATAGATAGATAGATAGATAGATAGATAGATAGATAGATAGATAGATAGATAGATAGATAGATAGATAGATAGATAGATAGATAGATAGATTAAATAGAAGATAGATAGATAGATAGACTAAATAGAAGAGATAGATAGATAGATAGATAGATAGATAGATAGATAGATAGATAGATAGATAGATAGATAGATAGATAGATAGATAAAATAAATAAATCAGGGAGACTAGTATAGATCTATTTCAAGCTATTTAGCTCTCATCAGCTAGCCATACCCTTACTGGGATTTGAACCAGGGAGGTATTACATGTGAGGCAGTTGTAATTGCCACTAGATTGCCACACGTGTGTGTGTGTGTGTGTGTGTGTGTGTGTGTGTGTGTGTGTGTGTGTTCCAACGTAACTCTGGAATGCCTCGAGCAATTTCAACCAAACTTAGTACACAGATGACTTATTCTCTCTGGAAACATATACTGTGGGGGTAAGACAACCCCTAACACCTCTTGGGGGGGGGGTGTTTGACAGCAGTAGAAGCCGTTTTAAGGCACAACAGGCTGCCTCTTATCAAATAGGCAGCCTGTTGTGCCTTAAAACGGCTTCTACTGCTGTCAAATGGCTTCTACTGTGCAGCACTGTGGCGTTGCCACGGTGGAGTTGCCACCAGGGGGCCTCCCTCTGGTAAGAGGGGGAAATCCAACATTAGAAACCGCGGCAAAGGAGGGTTGGGATAAATAAATAACCCAGGCAGCGATGGGTTATCAGCTAGTTGTACATAACGAGCACCCGAATTTTAAGCACATGGTTGTGGGGATGGTGTCGCGGCTGTAAGTGCGAAGATGGGTTCATAAATCACCTCTTTTCAGTACCAGGCGAACTTCAAAGGGCGGTTTATAAGTTAAGGATGGTCTGTATTCCGAAAGGAAGAGCATGAATCACAATAGCTGTATCTTAGGGAAGGCCTGTCCCACCTTAGCAACCTGTGGACTTCAACTCCCAGAATTCCCCAGCCAGCACAGCTGGCTGGGGAATTCTGGGAGTTGAAGTCCACCCAGTCTTAAAATCACCAAGGTTTTGACTATCGTCTTGGCTTCTGTTTTTCCCCTTTGATCCACCAGCTTCAAGGACAAGCCCTCTGCAGGAGAAAACAACAGCAGAACCTCTTTTCTAGAGTGCTGCTAACGTCTTCCAGCTGGGAAACCCATCGGCAGGCCAAAAATGTTTTAAATCTGCTTTTTTTTGGGGGGGGTGGGGGAGGGATTTTTCTTAATTCGACCATTTCTCCTCTTCCTTTCCCCCTTAGGGCGCGGCTTTTGCAAACCAGGTGCTTTTGATTTGCAAAGGCCGCGAGTGTGTGTTTGTGTTTGTGTGTGTGTGTGTGTGTGTGTGTGTGTTTGTGATGGGCGTGCAATGTAGCTCAATGAAAAACATCTGGAGGGAGACAGCAGCCCGCGTGGTATTTGCCTTTGTAAACATTCTCATGAAAAACCGCTATCGTTTTCGTAGGTGGAGAAAAAGAAGGAAGAGAAGGCGGGGGGGGGGGGCAAATGGGTAGTGGGAGGCAGAAACTTTTGGAGGAAGGGGTCCTGGTAATCGGGTGGTGAAGGATCCCTGGAGGAAATCCAGCGGATCTCCCAGAGGCAAATCTAAGTGATATCTTTGAAACATCACACACTGCTTCCAAGGTGACAAATGAATGTTGCACCTGGTAGGATATTACAAGTGGTCCCGGACTTACGACCGATTGCTTAGCGACCCCACACAAAACCTACAGGTGGTCCGTGACTAACGACCACAATAAAGACACAGTTTTGCCCCGTTTTATTGCACCTTTTTTGGGGGGGCATAGTCTATAGTTGCTAAGTGAATCGGGGAAGTCATTAAGCAAACCTGGCTTTCCCCATAGACTTTGTTTGTTGGGAGATGGCAGGGAAGATCGCAAATGATGGTCGCATCACTCAGAGATGCTAAGGGAGCTTTAACTGTTCTTAAGTTAGTTCAATATCTTGGATTCAATACCGGTTCTCTTGAATATTTCCATAAATGACTTGGATGAGGGAGTAGAAGGGGAACTCATCAAATCTGCAGATTTGCAGATGACACCAAGCTGGCAGGAACAGCCAACACCCCAGAAGACAAGCTGAGGATCCAAAAAGATCTTGGCAAACTTGAACAATGGGCACTGCCCAACAAAATGAAATTTAATGTGGAGAAAAAGCAAAGTTTTACACCTGAGGGCAGAACAAGAAGCAATGGGTGGAAACTAATCAAGGACAGAAGCAACTTAGAACTGAGGAGGAATTTCCTGATAGTTAGAACAATCAATCAGTGGAACAGAAGTTGCCTCCAGAAGTTGTGAATGCCCCAACACTGGAAGTCTTTAAGAAGATGTTGGGCAACCATTTGTCTGAAACGGTATAGGGCTTTCTGCCTAGGCAGGGGGTTCGACTAGATGACCTCCAAGGTCCCTTCCAACTCTGCTATTATATTGTATTGTATTGTATTGTATTGCATTGCATTGTATTGTATTGTATTGCATTGCATTGTATTGTATTGTATTGTATTGTAGGCAGGAAAAAGCCAAAGGGACAAGTAGCGATTAGGCGAAAACATGCTCAAAAACTGGTGTCCTACACAATACAATACAATAGCAGAGTTGGAAGGGACCTTGGAGGTCTTCTAGTCCAACCCCCTGTGTGGGCAGGAACCTTATACCATTTCAGACAAATGGCTATCTAACATCTTTTTAAAGACTTCCAGGGTTGGGGCATTCACAACTTCTGGAGGCAAGCTGTTCCAGAGGTTAATTGTTCTAACTGTCAGGAAGTTTCTCCTCAGTTCTAAGCTGCTTCTCTCCTTGATTAGTTTCCACCCATTGCTTCTTGTCCTGCCCTCAGATGCCTTGGAGAATAGTTTGACTCCCTCTTCTTTGTGGCCCCCTCTGAGATATCGGAACGCTGCTATCATGTCTCCCCTGGTCCTTCTCTTCATCAAACTAGACATACCCAGCTCCTGCAACCGTTCTTCATATGTTTTAGCCTCCAGTCCCCTAATCCTCTTGGTTGCTCTTCTCTGCACTCTTTCCAGAGTCTCCACGTCTTTTCTACATCGTGGCGACCAAAACTGTATGCAGTATTCCAAGTGTGGCCTTACCAAGGCACTATACAGTGGCATTAACACTTCACGTGATCTTGATTCTATCCCCCTGTTGATGCAGCCTAGAACTGTGTTGGCTTTTTTGGCAGCTGCTGCACACTGCTGGCTCCTATTTAAATGGTTGTCCACTAGGACTCCAAGATCCCTCTCACAGTTGCTCCTATTGAGCAAGGGATCGTACACCTAGTGTACGATCCCTTAAACATGAGCCAGCCATATGCTGCAGCAGCCAAAAAAGACAACACAATCCCTGGTTGTCTATACAGATGCATACAGGTGAAACTCGAAAAATTAGAATATGGTGCAAAAGTTCATTTATTTCAGCAATGCAACTTCAAAGGTGAAACTAATATATGAGATAAGACTCATTACATGCAAAGCGAGATAGTGCAAGCCGTGGTTTGTCATAATGGTGATGATGATGGCGTACGGCTCATGAAAACCCCAAATCCACAATCTCAGAAAATTAGAATATTACACGCAATCAATAAAACAAGGATTGTACATAGAACAATATTGGACATGCGTATGTACTCAGTCCTTGGTTTGGTCCCCTTTTGCAGCAATTACTGCCTCAATGCGGCGTGGCATGGAAGCTCTCAGCCTGTGGCACTGCTGAGGGGTTATGGAAGACCGGGATGCTTCAATAGGGGGCTTCAGCTCTTCTGCATTGTTCGGTCTCGTGTCTCTCATCTTTCTCTTTTGGCAGCGTGGGCAGGTGCCAGGTCCTGCTGGAAAATGCAGTGAGCATCCCCATAAAGCTCATCTGCAGAAGGAAGCATGAAGTGCTCCAAAATCTCCTGGTAGACGGCTGCGTTGACCCTGGACTTCATGAAGCAGAGTGGTCCAAAGCCCTCTTTTCTGATGAGAGCAACTTTTCCATCTCATTTGGAAACCAGGGACCCAGAGGATGGAGGAAGAATGGAGAGGCACACGCTGCAAGATGCTTGAAGTCCAGTGTGAAGTTTCCACAGTCTGTGCTGATTTTTGGGAGCCATGGCATCTGCTGGCGTTGGTCTGCTGTTCTTCATGAAGTCCAGGGTCAACGCAGCCGTCTACCAGGAGATTGTGGAGCACTTCATGCTTCCTTCCGCAGACGAGCTTTATGGGGATGCTGACTGCATTTTCCAGCAGGACCTGGCACCTGCCCACGCTGCCAAAAGCACCAAAATCTGGTTCAATGACCGTGGGATTACTGTGCTTGATTGGCCAGCAAACTCGCCTGACCTGAACCCCATAGAGCAGGAGTCCCCAACCCCCGGGCCGCGCACCGGTGCTGGTCCGTGGCTTGGTAGGAACCAGGGCCGCAGGGCCAGAGAGGAGGAGGAGGGAGGAGAGAGAGAAATAGATATAAAGAGAGAAAGAAAGAGAGAAAGAGGGAAAGGAAGAAAGAGAGAAAGGGAAAGAGAGAGAGAGAGAGAGAGAGAAAGAAAGAAAAAGAAAGAGAGAAAGAAAGAGAAAGAGGGAGAGAAAGAGACAGAGAAAGAAAGAGAGAAAAAGAAAAAAAGAAAGAAAGAAAGAAAGAACGTATGACCACAATTGAGCCCAAAAGTTTGGTTGTTAACCAAGACCATTGTTAAGTGAGTTTCACATTTTCCAAGTTGGCCACGCCCACCCAGTCACATGACTGCTGAGCCACTCAGCCGGTCCGCAAAACTTTCTTGAAAATGAAACCGGTCCCTGGTGCAAAAAAGGTTGGGGACCCCTGCCAGAGAGAATCTATGGAGCCTTGCCAAGAGAAAGATGAGAGACATGAGACCGAACAATGCAGAAGAGCTGAAGCCCCCTATTGAAGCATCCTGGTCTTCCATAACTCCTCAGCAGTGCCACAGGCTGAGAGCTTCCATGCCACGCCGCATTGAGGCAGTAATTGCTGCAAAAGGGGCCCAAACCAACCACTGAGTACATACGCATGCTTATACTTTTCAGAGGTCCGATATTGTCCTATGCACAGTCCTTGTTTTATTGATTGCGTGTAATATTCTAATTTTCTGAGATTGTGGATTTGGGGTTTTCATGAGCCGTACGCCATAATCATCACCATTATGACAAACCACAGCTTGCACTATCTCGCTTTGCATATAATGAGTCTTATCTCATATATCAGTTTCACCTTTTAAGTTGCATTACTGAAATAAATGAACTTTTGCACCATATTCTAATTTTTCGAGCTTCACCTGTAGAATCAAAATCAAGTGAAGAGTTAGCACCGCTTTCCAAAGCCTTAGTAAGGCCACACCTGGGATACAGCACATTGGTTTTGATCACCACGTTACGAAAAAGCTGTTGAGACTTTGGAAAAGGTGCAGAGAAGAGCAACAAACATGATTAAAGGCCTAGAGACTAAAATAATACAATACAATACAATACAATACAATACAATACAATACAATACAATACAATACAATACAATACAATACAATACAATACAATACAATACAATACAATAGCAGAGTTGGAAGGGACCTTGCAGGTCTTCTAGTCCAACCCCCTGCCTGGGCAGGAACCTTATACCATTTCAGACAAATGGCTATCTAACATCTTCTTAAAGACTTCCAGGGTTGGGGCATTCACAACTTCTGGAGGCAACTTCTGTTCCACTGGTTAATTGTTCTAACTGTCAGGAAATTTCTCCTTAGTTCTAAGTTGCTTCTCTCCTTGATTAGTTTCCACCCATTGCTTCTTGTCCTGCCCTCAGGTGCCTTGGAGAATAGTTTGACTCCCTCTTCTTTGGGGCAGCCCCTGAGATATCGGAAGACTGCTATCATGTCTCCCCTGGTCCTTCTCTTCATCAAACTAGACCTACCCAGTTCCTGCAACCGTTCTTCATATGTTTTAGCCTCCAGTCCCCTAATCATCTTGGTTGCTCTTAGGGAGAACAATTGCAGGATTTGAATATTTTATCTCTAGAGAAAAAAAAAGTCTAGGGGTGAATTGATAACAATATTTGAGGGGCTGCCACAAAGAAAGGGGGTCTCCAAAGCACTTGAAGAGAAGCAACCTGGAATTATGGGGGGGGGGGGGGAATTCTGATAATTAGAACAATTAACCAGTGGAACAGAAGTTGCCTCCAGAGGTTGTGGGTGCTTCAACACTGAAGGCTTTCAAGAGGAGACTGGACAACCATTTAAATGTCTGGCATGGTCTAGACCAGGGGTCTGCAAAGTTGGCTCTTTGAAGACCGGTGGACTTCAACTCCCAGAATTCCCCAGCCAGTTGGCTCTTCAAAGAGTCAACTTTGCAGACCCCTGGTCTAGGGTCATGATGGCAAACCTATGGCATGCATGCCAGAGGTGGCTTGCAGAGCCCTCTCTGTGGGCACATGCACCATCTCCTCTTCTGGTTTAAAAAACAGACCAGTTTTGGACTGGTTTTTTTGAGCCGTTTTTGGGCTGTTTTCAAACGGAAAAATGGCCCCCAAAAGGCCCCCAAACACCTCAAAATGGCCTGAATAATGCCAGTGCCGTTTTTATATGTTTTTATCTTACTCAAGGACAGTTCTCCACTGCCTGCGAGAGTTGCCACTCTTGCAGGTATGGCCCCCATGTCTAATAGGGCCCACCTCGAGGATGGATTGATCGATCCAGAGAGGTGGGCAAGTCGCAAGATCAGGGGGTTCCTTTCTAAATTTTTAATTTGGCTTTTAGGGGGTTCCAGGGTGGAGGGTGGGACCAGTCAGTTGGGTGGGGGACAAGCGCTAGAGCCGGCCGGCGGAAGTAGGAAAACGGAGGAGGGGGGAGGGGAGGTCGATCCCACGAAGGGCGAGATCATCCATGGTTTTGGGGTGGGATATCATCTGTATGCTGATGACACTCAGTTGTACATATCCACCCCAGACCACCCCAACGATGCCGTCGAGTTGATGTCCCGGTGTTTGGAGGACGTACGGATCTGGATGGGTAATAACAAACTCAAGCTCAACCCGTCCAAGACTGAGTGGCTGTGGTTTCCGGCACCCTGGTTCAGCCAGGTAACTCCAACTCTGGGCATTGGGGGCAAAACACTGGCCCCCGTGGAGAGGGCGCGCAATCTGGGTGTCCTCCTGGACTCTCGGCTGTCTATGGAGGACCATGTGGCGGCCGTGGCCAGGGGGGCGTTCCATCAGGTACGCCTGATGCGCCAATTGCGCCCCTTACTGGACCGGGCTGCCCTTCGCACAGTCACTCAAGCTCTCGTGACATCCCGACTCGACTACTGTAATGCTCTCTACATGGGGCTTCCCTTGAGGTGCACTCGAAAGCTGCAGTTAGTCCAGAATGCAGCCGCGCAGGTGATTATGGGAGCCTCCAGATGCTCCCATATAACACCTCTCCTGCGCGAGCTGCACTGGCTACCTGTGGTCTTTTGGGTGCGCTTCAAGGTTTTGATGACCATCTTTAAAGCGCTCCATGGCTCAGGGCCTAGTTATATGCGAGACCGTCTCCTGCCCCATACATCCTTCGGCCGATCCGCTCCCACAGAGAGGGCCTTCTCAGGGTGCCGTCGGCCGGACAATGCCGGTTGGCGACACCCAGGGGAAGGGCCTTCTCTGTGGCGGGCCCTACTCTCTGGAACGACTTGCCCCCTGAATTACGTACCATCTCAGACCTCTGCCTCTTCCGCCAGCGTCTTAAAACGCACCTTTCCAACAAGCCGGCCTAGCATAACCTCCCGTTTTGACCATTTTTAGATAAATTTTAATTCAGGGGATTTTATACTATTTTAGCACAGGGTATGGGTTTAATATTTTTTTTAAAATTTGTATTTTTGTTATATTTTAATTTTCCTGTGCGCCGCCCTGGGTCCTTTTTGGAGAAGGTGCGGGGTATAAATTTGAATAAAATAAAATAAATAAATAAACATGCTCACACATGGATCCAGTTTGGGCACTTGGTGCCCAAAGATTTCTCCATCATTGGTGTAGGGTCTCCTGCTTGAGCAGCGGGGTTTAGACTAGAAGACCTCCAAGGTCCCTTCCAACTCTTATTCTGAGGAGGAGGAGGGGAGGAGGAGGATGGAGTTTTTCCTCCATTTTTGTTACCCCAATCCTGCCTTTCAAAGGATCGGGATAAACCCCTCTTCTTTCTCTGGGACTCTCCGAGCCTCGGGGCGAAATATTGTTTGAGTTAAGAGAAGAGCAAATGGGCAATTTTGGTTTTGCCAGCAGCCGGTCTATTTTCGGCACTGTCGGTTTGGGGAGACCGTTGAAGCGAGATCGCGGGGGTGGGGTGGGGATTCGTCCCGTTTTTGGAACAACGCCGCCTGCAAATGCACGATCCAGTTTCACAGGCGTTGCTAGCCGGCCGCGCGGTTTTCTCTATAATTATATGTGAAGTTTATCGTATAATATGAGCTTACTGGGCGATCACGTGGTCAGAATTTGCAGCCAGCCGACGTCACGTGATCGCCGCCGGCTTCCGAGAAGCAAAGTCAAGCCAGATTTGCTTAACGACCATGTGGTTCACTTAACGACTATGTGATTCACTTAACGACCGTTGTGGCCTTTGTTGTAGTCGCAAGTCCAGGACTAGCCTGAATGCATTTATTTATTTATTTGTTTCTTCATTAAATGGATTTATACAGCCGCCCAACAGGCAAAGTCAATGTGGAAGGCCAGATTCGGTTAATGACCATGTGATTTGCTTAACAACCGTGGCAAGAAAAAGATCACAAAATTCATTGCAACTCACTTAACAACTGTCTTGGGCCCAATTTATGTTCATGAGTTAAGGACTTATTATTTTACATTTTATGATTTATATTATTTTAGCCGGACGTCATGAAAACAGTGGACAGGATTAATATGCTGTTTTTGAATTAAACTCTTTTTCTGGACAGGCAGTCCTTGACTTACAACAATTCATTTAGTGACCATTCGAAGTTGCAATGGCACTGCAAAAAGTGACTTATGACTGTTCAAATTTACGACCATTGCAGCCTCCCTGTGGTCATGTGATCAAAATTCAGACATTTGGCAACTGACTCATATTTATGACGGTCGCAGAGTCCGGGGGTCATGTGATCCCCTTTTGCGACCTTCTGACAACCAAAATCAATGGGGAAAAAAGATTCATTTAACAAGCGTGTGGTGAACGTAACAACTCCACTTAATGACTGTGGCAAAGAAAAGTCATAAAATGGGCAAATCACATTTAACAAATGTCTCACTTAGCAACTGAAATTATGGACGCAACTGTGGTCGTTAATCGAGGACTACCTGAATATAACAGATCATCTCTTGCTCTACATTAAAAGTCGCATAACCAATAATTGACTCTCAAGTTTAACAACATACGGAATATTTCTGGGCTTTCTGTATTATTTTAAACAAATCTATTCAACCAGACTTTTTTTATTATTATTATTATTATTATTATTATTATTATTATTATTATTATTATTATTATTATTATTATTATTATTATTATTATTATTATTATTATTATTATTATTATTATTATTATTATTATTATTATTATCATTATCATTATCATTATCATTATCATTATCATTATCATTATCATTATCATTATCATTATCATTATTATTATTATTATTATTATTATTATTATTATTATTATTATTATTATTATTATTATTTTGCTTTCCTTTTGCAGGCAGCCAGTTGGTGCGAACCTTGTTAAGAATACTTTTTTTTTTTTTAAAGGGTCTGGCTAACTTTTTGCAAAGTTTTTTTTAACTTTAAATCTTGCTTCCCAAGCGCTCCTCCTAGGGTGGGGTTAAAAGTCTCTGCGGTTAACTGTCTGCCCGAATCTTTTCTAGACAGCAGGGAGGGGAAACGGGAAATAAACAATCTTTATAAGAAAGAGAGAAGCTTATCATCTTTATGGCAGGCATTGTATATTTCTGATAAAAGTCCCCTCTGCAGAATGGGCCACTCCTCTCTAAAGAATAGCCTGGGGTGGGGATGGGGGTGGTTTGCAATGGGGCGGTGGGGGTGGGAACAAACAAAATCCAGAAATATATTGCCTAATTCCATCAAGGAAGCATCTTTCTTTGAAATCCACACACACACACACCGCCTGCCAATTGTGGTGTTTTAATGCCAAGCCTTATTTTCAAAGAGCTTTTTATGCGTGTTTTCCCCCCATGGCTTTGCATGGCAATGATAAGAGAGCCACTTGGATAATGGGAGAGGGGGAGGCATATCAGTTCAATTAATTCGAGGAGGAGGAGGAAGAGGAGGAGGAGGAAGGACTGTGAGGTCCTTGGGATCTCTGAGCTGGGTGGTTTCCTTGCAGACGTTTCATGACCCAACTAGGGAACATCATCAGTGCTTGAAGAGAGTGGGGTATTCATGGAGGAGGAGGAGCAGGAGGAAGAGGAAGAGGAGGAAGAGGACTGTGGGGGTCCTTGGTGCTCTCTGAGCTTGGTAGTTTCCTTGTAGATGTTTCATGACCAAACTAGATAACATCATCAGGGCTAGAGGGGAGGGTAAAAAGGAGAAGGAAGAAGAGGAGGAGGAGGAAGGACTATGGAATACTCTCTGGTGCTCTCTAAGCTTGGTGGTTTCCTTGCAGACGTTTCATAACCCAACTTGGGAATGTCGTCAGTGCTAGGAGGGAGTCGGGATACTCATGATGTCCCAAAAAGATTCCGATGAGAAAGATCTCAAAACCTTCCTGGAGGAAAAGAGAAATCCTCCACATGCAGCAAACGCACAATTGGCCATCCGCTTGGTCTTCTGGAGAAGCAAGCCAGGAAGACCCACACTGTGTCCGGTCCGTTTCCCGATGAGTGTGTTTGTGTGAGGGAGGGAGGGAGGGAGGGAGGGGGGAGAGGGGGAGGAAGAGAGAGAAAGAAAGAGAAAGAAAGAGGGAGGGAGGTGGAGATGAAGGCAGGGAGGGAGGGGGAAAGAGAGAGAGAGGAGAGAGATGGAGGGAGGGTGAGGGAAAGAAAGAAAGAAAGAGGGAGGGAGAGAGAGATACAGAGACGGAGGCAGGGAAGGGGATAGAGGGGGAGACGAGAAAGAGAGGAGAGAGGGAGAGAGGAGAAAGAGAGGGAGAGAAAAAGAGATGAAGGGAGGGAGGAGGGAGGGAGAGGGAGAGAAAGAAAGAGAAAGAAAGAGAAAGAAAGATGGAGGGAGGGGGAGGGAGGGAGGGGGAGATGAAGGCAGGGAGGGAGGGGAGAAAGAGAGGGAGAGAGAAGGAGAGACCGAAGGAGGGGGAAAGAGTGAGAGAGGAGAGAGATGGAGGGAGGGTGAGGGAGAGAAAGAAAGAAAGAAAGAAAGAGGGAGGGAGGGAGAGATACAGAGACGGAGGCAGGTACGGGGATAGAGGGGGAGGCGAGAAAGAGAGGAGAGAGGGAGAGAGGAGAAAGAGAGGGAGAGAAAAAGAGATGAAGGGAGGGAGGAGGGAGGGAGAGGGAGAGAAAGAAAGAGAAAGAAAGAGGGAGGGGGGGAGGGAGGGGGAGATGAAGGCAGGGAGGGAGGGGAGAAAGAGAGGGAGAGAGAAGGAGAGACCGAAGGAGGGGGAAAGAGTGAGAGAGGAGAGAGATGGAGGGAGGGTGAGGGAGAGAAAGAAAGAAAGAAAGAAAGAGGGAGGGAGGGAGAGATACAGAGACGGAGGCAGGTACGGGGATAGAGGGGGAGGCGAGAAAGAGAGGAGAGAGGGAGAGAGGAGAAAGAGAGGGAGAGAAAAAGAGATGAAGGGAGGGAGGAGGGAGGGAGAGGGAGAGAAAGAAAGAGAAAGAAAGAGGGAGGGGGGGGAGGGAGGGGGAGATGAAGGCAGGGAGGGAGGGGAGAAAGAGAGGGAGAGAGAAGGAGAGACCGAAGGAGGGGGAAAGAGTGAGAGAGGAGAGAGATGGAGGGAGGGGGAGGGAGAGAAAGAAAGAAAGAAAGAAAGAGGGAGGGAGGGAGAGATACAGAGACGGAGGCAGGTACGGGGATAGAGGGGGAGGCGAGAAAGAGAGGAGAGAGGGAGAGAGGAGAAAGAGAGGGAGAGAAAAAGAGATGAAGGGAGGGAGGAGGGAGGGAGAGGGAGAGAAAGAAAGAGAAAGAAAGAGGGAGGGGGGGGAGGGAGGGGGAGATGAAGGCAGGGAGGGAGGGGAGAAAGAGAGGGAGAGAGAAGGAGAGACCGAAGGAGGGGGAAAGAGTGAGAGAGGAGAGAGATGGAGGGAGGGTGAGGGAGAGAAAGAAAGAAAGAAAGAAAGAGGGAGGGAGGGAGAGATACAGAGACGGAGGCAGGTACGGGGATAGAGGGGGAGGCGAGAAAGAGAGGAGAGGGGGAGAGAGGAGAAAGAGAGGGAGAGAAAAAGAGATGAAGGGAGGGAGGAGGGAGGGAGAGGGAGAGAAAGAAAGAGAAAGAAAGAGGGAGGGGGGGGAGGGAGGGGGAGATGAAGGCAGGGAGGGAGGGGAGAAAGAGAGGGAGAGAGAAGGAGAGACCGAAGGAGGGGGAAAGAGTGAGAGAGGAGAGAGATGGAGGGAGGGTGAGGGAGAGAAAGAAAGAAAGAAAGAAAGAAAGAAAGAAAGAAAGAAAGAAAGAAAGAAAGAAAGAAAGAAAGAAAGAGGGAGGGAGGGAGGGAGAGAGGAGAGAGAGAGAGGAGACACAGAGGGAGGGATGGGGAGAGAGAAGGAAGGGAAGAAAGGGGGAGAGAAAAAGAGAGATGAAAGGAGGTCTGGAGAGAGGAGAGAGAGACAGAGGGAGGGGAGAAAGAGATGGAAGGCGGGACGGAGGGGAAGGGAGAGACAGAGAAAAGAGAGAAGAGACAGAAAAGAGAGAGAGAGAGATAATGAAAGAGGGAAAGAGAGAATGTGAGAAAGAATGAGAGAGAGAGGAGGGAGGAGGGATGGTGCAGGTGCCTCCTCAGAAAAGCAGCTGAAATACAAGCTTAGCTCCTTAACAATGAGCTGGTTTATGGATGCATCTCTCTCTCTCTGCCTCTGGGAACAGGGCCAGGCGTGGCCCCCACACGTATGAAATAATGCTATTTATTTTGTAAGGGAAGAGAATCCCCCGGATGGAGGATCAGGGAAAGGCTGGGCACCGGTCTGCCTCTTGGCCTCTTCCACAGGAGAGCCATTCCTGGCGGTTGTTGGGCCATTTTCTTTAGCCAGGTATAATTTTTGGGAAAAGAGAAGGTTTTAAAAACTCCGGGGGAAAAATAAAGAGAAATGTCAGAGAGAGAGAGAGAGAGAGAGAGAGAGAGAGAGAGAGAGAGAGAGAGAGAGAGAGAGAGAGAGAGAGAGAGAGAGAGAGAGAGAGAGAGAGAGAGAGGGAGGGATGAAAGAAGAACAGGAAAAAGGAGAGGCGAGGAAGGAGAAAGGAAAAGAAAGATACCTAAATGGGATGCAGTGAGTCCTTGAGTTATGACTGACGAATGGGCCTCTCTCAGAGGTGAGAGTTCGGAAATGAGGGAAGGAGTGGAGGAAGGTAGGAGACGGAAGGTGGAAGGAAGGAAGGAAGGAAGGAAGGAAGGAAGGAAGGAAGGAAGGAAGGAGACAGGGAGGTGAGAAGAAGGGAGGGAGGGAGGGAAGAGACGGGAGGTGGAAGGAAGGAAGGAAGGAAGGAAGGAAGGAAGGAAGGAAGGAAGGAAGGAAGGAGACAGGGAGGTAAGAAGAAGGGAGGGAGGGAGGGAGGGAGGGAGGGAAGAGATGGAAGGTGGAAGGAAGGAAGGAAGGAAGGAAGGAAGGAAGGAAGGAAGGAAGGAAGGAAGGAAGGAAGGAGACAGGGAGGTGAGAAGAAGGGAGGGAGGGAGGGAAGAGATAGAAGGTGGAAAGAAGGGAGGGGGAGGAAGGAAGGAAGGAAGGAAGGAAGGAAGGAGACAGGGAGGTGAGAAGAAGGGAGGGAGGGAGGGAAGAGACGGAAGGTAGAAAGAAGGGAGGGAGGGAGGGAGGGAGGGAAGAGACGGAAGGTAGAAAGAAGGGAGGGAGGGAGGGAGGGAGGGAAGAGACGGAAGGTAGAAAGAAGGGAGGGAGGAAAGAGAGGAGGAGGTGAGAAGAAGGGAGGGAGGATGGGAGGGAGGGAGGGAGAAGACAGAAGGTGGAAAGAAGGGAGGGAGGAAGAAAAGTCATAGGAAGATGAGAAGAAGGAAGGAAGAAAAGAAAGAAAGAAAGAAGGAAGAAAAGAAAGAAAGGAAGGAAGGAAGGAAGGAAGGAAGTAAGGAAGGAAGGAAGGAAGGAAGGAAGGAAGGAAGGAAGACCAAACTGACCACCATCAGGGCAACTGCCTTATGGGGGCTGACTGCTGATCCAGGAGACAATCAAAGCTGAATTATTTCTGGACATTGCAACCTTCAGCCTCCTCCCCAGAGATTAAAAAAAGGAGATTTATGGGCAGCTGCCAGGAAAGGCCGGAGGCTGCCTGCCTGTCCCAGAGGCTCCCTTGGTCTATCCAGGGCTTTGGCCACCTCCAGCTTCGGCATTCACAGCAGCTTCCCAGGCTGAGCCCGGCCTTAGAGGCTAAGCCCACCCGGAGATCAAAATCTCTCCCTTTAATCCCAAGCCAATTAATTGGATATTAAACCTGGTATTTCTTGGAGACGCATTGGAGAGGGATCCTCCACCTGCGTTTCCGGAAAAGATGGGTGGAGGTGACAAAAATGTCAGTGAGGCTTAATTAAAAGAGAGGGGTGGGTTGAGAGTCAAATACACATATGGTTGGACCTCGACTTACGACCCCCAAGTTTTGGTTGTTGAGCGTTTGATTGCTCGGGGAGTTTTGCTCCATCTTCCCACCGTTAAGTTAGCTAGCAACATGGAGGTTAAATGAATCAGCCTTCCCCATGGACTTCGCTTGTCAAGAGGGGACGCTGCAGCCGTCATAAATACGAGTCAGTCGCCAAGCACAACTGAATTTTGATCCTGTGACCACGGGGACGTTGCGACGGTCGTAAGTGTGAAAAAACGATCCTGTCACCCTTTCCGCCCCACCCACCCAATGCTGTTGCAATTTTGGATGGTTGCGGACTGAATGTCGTAAGGTTGAGGACTGCCTGTATGAAATAACACATCGTCACCTAAATCGGGGAATGGTCCTCGACTTACAACATTGACTAGACGGCGCGTGGGTGCAGAAGAGTTCTGAAGAGGTTATGGGGATATCTGATGGCTTCTGCTCTTTGCAATTCTGGTGACATGCAAACAACAAAGGTATACTTGTCTTTTGCAACCTTATCCGTGAACACCTGGGGGCCTCACGGAAGCCAACAGAATGCAAGTCATGTTGCCCAGTTTCTGGGCAACATCTGTTTAACTTGTAATATCTTAGTAAGGCCACACTTGGAATATTTGCATTCAGTTTTGGTTGCCATGATGAAGAAAAAGACATGGAGACTCTAGAAAGAGTGCAGAGAAGAGCAACCAAGAGGATGAGGGGACTGGAGGCTGAAACACATGAAGAACGGTTGCAGGAACTGGGTATGTCTAGTTTAATGAAAAGAAGGACCAGGGGAGACATGATAGCAGTTATCCAATATCTCAGGGGTTGCCACAAAGAAGAGGGAGTCAAACTATTCTCCAAGGCACCTGAGGGCAGAACAAGAAGCAATGGGTGAAAACTAATCAAGGAGAGAAGCAACTTAGAACTGAGGAGAAACTTCCTGACAGTGAAAACAATTAATCAGTGGAACAGAAGTTGCCTCCAGAAGTTGTGAATGACCCAATACTGCAAGTCTTTAAGAAGATGCTGGAAAGCCATTTGTCTGAAACCAAATCTCCTGGTTGAGCAGGGGGTTGGACTAGAAGACCTCCAAGGTCCCTTCCAGCTCTATTCTATTCTGTTCTGTTCTGTTCCATTTATCCTACCCTACCCTTCTCTACTCTATTCTACTCTACTTTACTCTATTCTAGATTCTATTCTACTCTACTAACCTGACTCTTTTCACCATTGAATTTCATTTTATTAGATAGTGCCCAATGTTCAAGTTTGTCCAGATCCTTCTGTGTCTTAAGCCTATCTTCTGGAGTGTTGGCTATTCCTGCCAGCTTGGTGTCCTCTGCAAATTTGATGAGTTCCCCATTTATTCCCTCGCCCAAATCATGGATGAAGATGTTAAAGAGTACTGGACCTAAAACAGAGCCTTGGGAGACTCCACTGCATACTTCCCTCCATGTAGATGCCCTTCCATTGAGGACTACACGTTGAGTGCGGTTGGTCAGCCAGTTGCGAATCCATCTGGCAGTGATGCTGTCTAACCCACATTCTTCTACTTTATCAAGTAGACTGGAGTAAATTATATCGACAGTATTCCTCTGGTCCACTAATTTTGTCACTTTGTCATCTTGGTTGCTCTTCTCTGCACTCTTTCCAGAGTCTCAACATCTTTTTTTACATCGTGGTGACCAAAACTGGATGCAAATATTCCAAGTGTGGCCTTCCCAAGGCCTTATAAAGTGGTATTAACCCTTCACGTGATCTTGATTCTCTCCCTCTGTTGATGCAGCCTAGAACTGTGTTGGCGTTTTTGGCAGCTGCTGCCCACGGCTGGCTCCTATTTAAATGGTTGTCCACTAGGACTCCAAGATCCCTCTCACAGTTATTGCTATTGAGCAAGGTACCACCTATACTGTACCTGTGCATTTTGTTTTTCTTGCCTAAATGTAGAACCTTCCTCTTTTCACCCTTGAATTTCACTTTGTTAGATAAAGGCTCAAAGTCTCAGGCTTTAGCCTAATTTAATTTCATCAGGATCTTGAGCTGATGGGTTGTGACTGATCCTCTTCTAATGAGGAAAGGAAGATGAAAGCCCAGTTTCCTGTCGAGCAAAAATATGAATAAATACAGCGAACAAATGCAAGGAGTCTCGTTTTGGCCCCTCCAATCATCAGGATTAGCACTAACTCTGATTACGGTGGTAATTTCAATATTGTTGTTATTATTATTATTATTTTGCAGCCAGCCTGCATGCCAGGAACTTATTATTAAGAATATTTGAGGAAATCGTAACCTTTGCAGTCACCCACTACCATTCCTTTCCCACATGTTCGTAATTGTATTAATCATTTGGTACGGGATAAAAGTCTCATTTTCTGACGCACAAACTTGGTTAAAGATTACTGGAGGTTCTGTGCGTCACGGTTTGAAGTCAGGAGACATGAGGTTTGGGGAATTTTGCCAATTTTTCCCCTTCTCTTTTTCCCCCCTCCAAAATGAAAAACTTGGATATTGTGGTGGGTTTGGGTCAAGTTGGGTAGAGTTTCTAGAACAAAGTACTTGGTGCTTGTCCTGTTCTTATGTATGCAGGTGCACCTCAAACTTGGCAAGTTTAAGAGGGGAGGACTTCCACTCCCAGAATTCCCCAGTCAGCAAGCAAATTCTGAGACTTAAAGTCTACACATTTTTAACTTTTCCACATACCGAATTCTGGGAGTGGAAGTCCTCCCCTCTTAAAGCATAGCTGACTGGGGGATTCTGGGAGTGGAAGTCCTCCCCTCTTAAAACATAGCTGACTGGGGGATTCTGGGAGTGGAAGTCCTCCCCTCTTAAAGCATAGTTGACTGGGGGACTCTGGGAGTGGGAGTCCTCCCCTCTTAAAGCATAGCTGAATGGGGGATTCTGGGAGTGGAAGTCCTTCCCTCTTAAAGCATACCTGACTGGGGGACTCTGGGAGTGGGAGTCCTCCCCTCTTAAAGCATAGCTGAATGGGGGATTCTGGGAGTGGAAGTCCTTCCCTCTTAAAGCATAGCTGAATGGGGGATTCTGGGAGTGGAAGTCCTCCCCTCTTAAAGCATAGCTGAATGGGGGATTCTGGGAGTGGAAGTCCTTCCCTCTTAAAGCATAGCTGAATGGGGGATTCTGGGAGTGGGAGTCCTCCCCTCTTAAAGCATAGCTGAATGGGGGATTCTGGGAGTGGAAGTCCTTCCCTCTTAAAGTATAGCTGAATGGGGGATTCTGGGAGTGGAAGTCCTTCCCTCTTAAAGCATGGCTGGCTGGGGGATTCTGGGAGTGGGAGTCCTCCCCTCTTAAAGCATAGCTGAATGGGGGATTATGGGAGTCCTTCCCTCTTTTTCTTTTTTTTCAGAAAATTGTTATTTTTAATATTAAAAGCAAGTAGAAAACATCATTCATCTCATGCTTTGTACAACATGTCGTTCGGGCAAACGTTCTGTGCGTCGGTGCTTAAAATCACAAACATATTTATCAATTTTCCTTTCATTACATATATATCACCTTTGTTTCACGTAACAACATTTTCATTTGTCAAGTCAATCTTTTCCCCACGATTATTCAATATATAAGAAGGATATTAAAAAAGAGAAGGGAAAGGGAAAAAAAGTCTTCCCATTTTATGACATTGTTTTCCATTGTCTCTAGAGGTCACTTTCCCATTATAAAACAAAATATTTTCTCCCTCTAAAGACAAGAATTTATCCAAGTTTTATAATAATATAATATGTATATTATATCCCTTAAGTTTTTCTTTTTTCCAACCATTGATAAAACTTATTCCATATTTCATAAAACTGTTCGCTCTCTTGCTCTCTAACTTCAAATGTTAATCTACTCATCTCTGTGCATTCCATAATTTTACGAATAACTTCTTCTTGTGAAGGTAATTTCTCATTTCTCGTTTTTAGCAAATACAATTCTAGCTGCTGTCAAAACATTCACAATTAAGTATTTCAAGTTTTTATGAAGCATTTCTGACGTAATTCCAAGCAAGAAAAGTTCAGGTTTAAAATCTATGTGTCCTTGTGTCATTCTCTCCAGCCATGTGTGAATCATAGTCCAATAACTTTTAGCCTCCGAACAAGTCCACCACGTATGATAGTAAGTGCCAGGCGTCTGATGGCATTTCCAACATTTTTCGGATTTGTTCTTACTCATTCTTGCAATTCTCGCTGGTGATAAGTGCCACCTGTAAAACATCTCATACAAGTTCTCTTTATAAGCAGTTGACATTGTCATTTTATAATTTTGCGTCCACAATTTTTGCCACTTATCTAAATCGATCCCATGACCAAAAATTTTCCCCCAGGTTATCATAGCTTCTTTCACTTGCTCTTCCTGAAGTTTAAACTCTAATAAGTAGGCATAGAGTTTTTTAATTATTTTTTCGTCGACACCTGTTAAAATTTTATCTAATTCCATCATTTTATCATAAACCTCTTCTTTTTTTTTGATCTTCCTTACATCTAGAATGTATTTGCATGTATGTATACCAATTAATATCCATTCCTTCTTGTTTTAATTCCTGGATAGTTTTAAGATCACCCCTCCTCCCCTCTTAAAGCATGATAGCTGGCTGGGGGATTCTGGGAGTGGAAGTCCTCCCTTCTTGAAGCATAGCTGAATGGGGGATTCTGGGAGTGGAAGTCCTTCCCTCTTAAAGCATAGCTGAAGGGGGGATTCTGGGAGTGGGAGTCCTCCCCTCTTAAAGCATAGCTGAATGGGGGATTCTGGGAGTGGAAGTCTTCCCCTCTTAAAGCATAGCTGAATGGGGGATTCTGGAAGTGGAAGTCTTCCCCTCTTAAAGCATAGCTGAATGGGGGATTCTGGGAGTGGAAGTCCTCCCCTCTTAAAGCATAGCTACCTTGGGGATTCTGGGAGTGGAAGTCCTCCCCTCTTGAAGCATAGCTGACTGGGTGATTCTGGGAGTGGAAGCCCTCCCCTCTTAAAGCATAGCTGGATGGGGGATTCTGGGAGTGGGAGTCCTCCCCTCTTAAAGCATAGCTGGCTGGGGGGATTCTGAAGTTTGGCTTTTGCCATCTTAAATTGTGCCTCTGCCTATCAAGTCAACCTCTGAGAATCCTAGTGGTAACATGAGCCGACCCTATAGGGTGGCTTTTATTCATCGTGGTAGAAGATAATTCTGGTTAAAAACTTTTGAAAACAAGAATCCGTAAGGCACTCATGTTTGTTAAATCAAACCAAAGATTTCCATTTGCTCAGTGAGGAAACTGATAAAAGGGTAATGTGAAACTCTAAGAAGAGAAAATATATATATATATATTTTGAAGTTTGAAGTTTGCCTGGATTTTGAACCCTAAAACCTACCTTGCAAGGTTGTTGTGCTTATAAGATTGGGAAGCCATATTTGTTTCTTACTGACTTTGTAGTCCTGCGTGTAGGTAGTCCTCGACTTACGAACATTCTTTTAGTGGCCGTTCAAAGTTATAAAAGTGACATGACTGTTTTTCACACTTATGACCATTGCAGCATCCCCACGGTTATGTGATGAAAATTTGGATGCTTGACAACTGACTTGTATTTATGACGCGCAGTAGTATCCCGGGATCCCCTTTTGCGACCTTCTCATAAATAAAGTCCATGGAGAAACCTGATTCACTTAACAACCGTTGCTAACGTAATGGCTACAGTGTTTCACTTAACAACCGTGGCAAGAAAGGTCACAAGATGGGGGCAAAGTTCACTTAACAACTGTCTCACTTAGCAGCAGAAACTTGGGGCTCCATAATGGTCGTAAGTCAAGGACTGCCTGTACTGTTTTTCCCCTAAAACCCAAAACTGCTTACTAGAATTTTTTAGCAAATCCAGACTATCAAATGTAACAATAAATTAATGCAGTAAATATCAAAAGACAATCAACATCTTAAAATGCTTCCTTCCGCCTATCATGTGCTGGTTAGAAGCAAATGCAATAAAAACTAGGCCGATGTTATGCAACGCCAGGTCCATCACCAACCAGGCTTGGTCCTGGAGGACGGCCCGGACCTGACGGGTATTACAGAGACCTGGTTGGGCCACAAGGGGGGGAGTCCCCCTCGTTGAAATGTGCCCACCGGGTTACCGAGCGTTTCATCAGCCTAGGGCCCAGGGTCGGGGTGGAGGGGTGTGGCGGTTATTTTGAAGGAGAGCCTAGAACCGAGGGAGACTGCTGTGCCGCAGACAGCCGATTGTGAATCCCTGTTTGTGAAGTGGGGTCCGGGGAGGCCGTTGGGTTTGCTGATTGTGTACTTGGCTTCCCGCTACACTTCAGCAGCCCTGCCCGAGCTCCTAGATGTAATAGCCAAGGTGGCAGTTGATACCCCCAGGCTTTTAATCATGGGGGATTTCAATCTGCCATCAGCAGGCGAAACGTCGGAGGTGGCTCGGGAGTTCATGGCCTCCATGACGGCCATGGACCTGACCCAAGTAGTTCACGGTCCCACTCACACCGGGGGTCACATGCTGGATCTAATTTTTGTCTCCGGCCAGTGGATTAGTGATCTGGGAATAGGGGATTTAGCCGTTACACCCCTGTCATGGACAAATCACTTTCTCCTTCGGCTAGACTTTCCAACCGCTACACTCCACCGCGGGGAGGCGGAACTGGAGACTCCTAGATGGTTCCACCCCAGGTGCCTGATGGACCCGAAGAGGTTCCTGACAGAGCTTGGGCCAATGCCTGTGTCCCTGACCCGCGACTCGACTGAGGACCTAGTAGCCGCATGGAACAGTGCGACTGCTGGGTCCCAGGACCGAGTCACGCCCTTGTGGCGTCTCACACGGCGCCGATCTACTCTGGCCCCGTGGTTTTCCGAGGAGCTGAGGGTGATGAAGCGCCGTAAGAGACGCCTAGAGAGCATTTGGAGATCCACTCGCTCCGAATCGGACCGAACACGTGTTAGGTCCCATTTGAGGAACTACATCGTGGCGATGAGAGCAGCAAGATGTAATTATCTGGCCGCCCTTATTGCATCTGCAGATAACTGCCCTGCCGCCCTGTTTAGGGTGACCCGCTCCCTCCTTCAACAGAGGCAGCGGGAAGCTCCTTTACAGAGTCGTGCAGAGGAATTTGGACAGTATCTGCAGGATAAAATCGCTCAGATCCGGGACAAGTTGGCCTCCAGTGAAGTTAGTCTGGGCGGGCGGACGGAGGCAGGTCTTGAGACCGTTTTATTGGAAGAGTTCGACCCTGTGACTCCAGATGACATGGACAGGTTGCTGGGGCGCTTGAATGCCACCACATCTTTATTGGACCCGTGTCCCTCCTGGCTGATACTGGCCTCCCGGGAGATTACACGACGCTGGCTCCAGGAAATAGTGAACGCTTCCTGGAGTGAGCGGTTCTTGCCGGCCGCCTTGAAAGAGGCGGTGGTGAGACCCCTCCTCAAGAAGCCTTCCCTGGACCCAGCGGTGTTGATTAAATATCGTCCGGTCTCCAACCTTCCATTCCTTGCGAAGGTTGTTGAGAATGTGGTGGCATATCAGTTTTCCCGGCACCTGGAGGAAACTGTCTATCTAGATCCGCGCCAGACCGGCTTCCGACCTGGACACAGCACGGAGATGGCATTGGTCGCGTTGGTTGATGATCTCTGGCGGGCTTGGGATAGAGGTCATTCCTCTATCCTAGTCCTATTAGACCTCTCAGCGGCTTTCAATACCATCGACCATGGTATCCTGTTGCACCAACTTAAGGGGTTAGGAGTGGGAGGCACCGTTTTGCAGTGGTTCTCCTCCTATCTTTCCAGCCGGTCGCAACTTGTGTTGGCAGGGGGGCAGAGATCGACACCGAGGCCCCTCATTTGTGGGGTGCCTGAGGGGTCGGTTCTCTCACCTCTCCTGTTCAACACCTATATGAAGCCGCTGGGCGAGATCATCCGTGGTTTTGGGGTAGAGTACCATCAGTACGCTGATGACACCCAGCTGTACATCTCTACCCCTAACCACCCCAACGATGCCGTTGATGTGATGTCCCAGTGTTTGGAGGCCGTGCGGGTCTGGATAGCGAGGAACAAGCTCCGACTCAACCCGTCCAAGACCGAGTGGCTGTGGTTTCCGGCGTCCCGATATAGCCAGCAGATTCCATCGCTGGCTATCGGGGGCGAGTCATTAGCCCCCGCAGAAAGGGCTCGCAACTTGGGTGTCCTCCTGGACTCGCGGCTGTCCTTGGATGACCATGTGACGGCCGTGGCCAGGGGGGCTTTTTATCAGGTTTGCTTGATACGCCAGTTGCTCCCCTTTCTAGATCGGGACTCCCTTCGCACAGTCACTCAAGCCCTCATGACATCCCGCCTAGACTACTGCAATGCTCTCTACATGGGGCTCCCCTTGGAGTGCACCTGGAGGCTCCAGCTAGTACAGAATGCAGCCACACAGGGGATTCTGGGAGTTTCTCGATACTCCCATATAACACCTCTCCTGCGCGAGCTGCACTGGCTGCCTGTGGCCTTCCGGGTGCGCTTCAAGGTACTGATAACCATCTTTAAAGCGCTCCATGGCACGGGACCTGGGTATTTGCGAGACCGCCTCCTACCACATACCTCCCTCCGTCCTGTCCGCTCGCACAGGGAGGGCCTCCTCAGGGTGCCGTCTGCCGGCCAATGCCGGCTGGCGGCCCCCAGGGGAAGGGTCTTCTCTGTGGCGGGGCCAGCTCTCTGGAACGACCTACCCCCCAACATTCATACCATCACGGACCTGCGCCTCTTCCGCCGGGAGCTTAAATCTCACTTTTTCCATCTGGCTGGCCTGGCTTAGATTTTAATAACAAATTGTAGGGATTTTAGTAAGGGATTTTAGATGGGTTTTAAAGATGTTTTTAGCACGGGTTTAAATTTAATATATTTTTATTGTATTTATATTGTATTTTTGTATTGTTTTTAATATTTACCTGTGCACCGCCCTGAGTCCCTTCGGGGAGATAGGGTGGTATACAAATCCAAGAATAAAATAAAAAATAAATAAAAAACAGAGAATCTTGTAGCCTTCGGCTGCTTTTAATTCTATAGTTTAGAAACACCAATAAAGCGACATTACAATAATTTAAGTTTAAGTGAAATGTGATAAACACTGTTAGTCCTCGAGTTATGACCACAATATGGACCAGAATACCCATTGCTAAGCAAGGCAGTTATTAAGTGAATCGTGTCCAATTTTACAACTTTTTTTTTGCCACGGTTGTTAAGTGGACCACTGCAGTTGTTAAGTGAATCACATAAATCTGGTTTCCTATTGACTTGGCTTGTCGGGAAACCAGATTCACTTAACAACCACGTGACTCAGTGAACCATGGCAATGATTCACTTAACAACCAGGGCAAAACAGGGCAAAATTCACTTTTAACTCGCTCAGCCAGGGGAAAGGTTGGGCTCCATTGGGGGTCGTAAATGGAGGACAATCTGTTTACCGCCCAGCCAAATTTCTTTCTGGCGTTCCCAGCTCGGACAGTTGACCAAAACTCCTCCAAAATGGGTGGAAAACACAGCCGGAATCTGGAGAATTTCGTTTATTTCATTTTATTTGTCAGTCGTTTGCAAGAATAAACCTGAGCAAGAATGAAATGGGGAAGAAGGTGGAAGAAGGATTTGGAAAACGTCACCGACTCCTAGAAGGACAAAAAAATTAGGTTTTTTGGGGGGGGGCGGGGGTTGCGGCTGCAGGAAGCCGACTCATATCTCTGATTTCCCCTTTAATGAGGTGCTCATTAAATCCTTGGAAGGGGCCAGGCGCTCTGCAGCTCTGCCAAGCAGCCCATCCGCCTGTTCAGAAATCAAAATAATGAGAGTGGGAGAGAGAGAGAGAGAGAAAAGGAGGGAGAGGGAGAGAGAGAGAAGGAGGGAGGGAGAGAGAGAAGAGAGTGTGAGAGAAGGAGGGAGAGAGAGAGAAGAAGGGAGAGGGGAGGAGAGAGAGAGAAGGAGAGAGAGAGAAGAAGGGAGAGGGGAGGGGAGAGAGAGAAGGAGAGAGAGAGGAGAGAGAGAGAAGGAGGGAGATAGAGAAAAGGAGGGAGAGGGGAGGAGAGAGAGAGAAGGAGGGAGAGAGAAGGAGAGGGGGGGAAGGAGAGAGGGAAGGAGGGAGAGAGAGGAGGGAGAGAAGATGGAGAGAGAAGGAGGGAGGGAGAGAGAATGACAGAGGGAGAAAAAGAGGAGGGAGAGAGGGAGAGAGAAGGAGAGAGGGAAGGAGAGAGAAAGAGAAGGACAGAGGAGAGAGGGAGAAGAAGGGAGAGGGAAAGGAGAGAGAGAGGAGAGAGAAGGAGAGAAGGAGGGGGGAGAGAATGACAGGGAGAAAAAGAAAAGGAGGGGGAGAGAGAAGGAGAGAGAAAGAGAAGGACGGAGGGAGGGAGAGAGAGAGAAGGAGGAGGAGAGAAAGGTGAGAGAGAGGAGGAGAGAGGAGGGGAGAAGGAGGGAGAGAGGGAAAGAGAATGAGAGAGAGAAGAAGGAGAGAGAAGGAGAGATAGAAGGAGAGGGGAGAGGAGAGAGAAGAAGGAGAGAGAGAAGGAGAGAGGGAAAGAGGAGAGAGAAGAAGGAGAGAGAGAGAAGGAGGGAGAGGGGGAAAGAGAAGGAGAGATGGAAGGAGAGAGAAAGGAGAGAGAGAAGAAGGGAGAGAGAAAGGAGAGAGAGAGAGAATGACTGAGCACAGGTCCCAGCAGTGGGGGAAAAACATTAAAGGTGCAATTTAAATCGGGAACGTCACCCCTTTCTGGATACAGGTAGTCCTTGACTTACAACCGCATTGGAGCCCAACCTTTCCGTTGTAAAGTGAGACATTTGCTAAGTGAGTTTTGTCCCCCTTTTCAATCTTTCTTTCCTCAGTCCTTCAGCCCAATTGCTGTGGTTGATAAGTTAGTCATCTGGCCGTTAAGTGAATCCGTGTTCCGCGTTGGCTTCGCTCGTCAGAAGGTCGCAAAAGTGGGCCACGTGACCCCGGGACACTGCGACCGTCATAAATGTGAACTGGTTGTTAAGCATCCAAATGCAAATCACATGATCATAGGGATGCCGTAATGGTCGTAAGTGTGAAAAATGGTCATAAGTCCCTTCTTTAGTGCCGTTGTAACTTTGAATGATTGCTAAATGAACCGTCGTAAGTCGAGGACTGGCCGTAGCCCCAGTATCTATGGAAAAGCATCCATAGCTGAGGAAAAGACCAAGATTTAAAGCAGGTAGCCATTTTCTCCAATAGAGTGATTACAGGCAGTCCTTGACATATAACCATTCACTTAATGACCATTCAAAGTTACAAGGGCACTGGGGGGGGGGGGGGAAAGAGACATAACCATTTTTCACACTTATGACCGTTGCGGCATCCCCTAGAGTCCCATGATTTACATTCGGATACTTGAGGAGTGACTCATACTTATGACGGTCGCTGTGCCCCGGGGTCACATGATTCCTCCCCCCCCTCCCTTTCTGGCAAGCAAAGTTGAGCGGGTGGCCGGATTCACTTAGCAATCGTGGGATCCACTTTACAACCGCAGTGGTTCACTTAACGACGGTGTCAAGAAAAGTCGTCAAATTTCACTTAACGAAAGTTATCCATGCAAATGCTGGCCTGAATCGGGGTCCTCAGTTAACGACATAAAATGTGCAACTCGTTGTTAGTGACCATTAGGAGTATCCAGCCAGTTCGGGCCAGTTCTGGTGAACTGATAGGGGTGGGTAGTGGGTAGGGGCCCACTGCCCACTGCCCACCTGCCCTGCTCCCCTGCCCTGCCTCTATGCTTTTGAAAACCCCGCACGTATGACCGCCACTGCCACCCCGAGGCCACATAGCGCCACCGTGGCTTCGTCCTTAAACGAAAGATCGTAAGTCAAGGACTTCCTGAGCTGACTTAGCTCTCCAGGAGCAAATATCTGGGGAGGCCTGCAATTGTCCTGCTTCAGCAAGGTCATCCTTCGGCCATCCAGGCTGGGATTTTCTGCCGGCCTTTGACCGCCGTCCTCTTCTCGGCCAGCCTGGCCGGTCCGCATCCCCAAAAACCTGCCCTCGAGCCCTGAAACCAGACGCTAATTTGTCCGGCCGTGGCACACACCCTCGGAATGAGCCTGCCTCTCTCCCGGAGGTGAATGGGCCCATTCTTCCTCGCGGCGTTTGGCTGCGCCCCGACAGTGGGGATGAAACCGTAGACCGCCGGAGGCAAAATCCAATACTTGTGTGACTGGCTCGCCGCGGTCGGTGTTGGTGTCTCCTGTAATCTGCGCGCTGCAAAGTGAGGAACAGGACGCGCAGCTTAAGGGGGGACAGGCCTCGGGGTCTCCGACGCAGCCAGTAATTAAAAACGGAGATAGGAGCAAGCTCTTCTCTACTTACAGGAGGAGGAGGAGGAGGGAGCGGGGGCGTCTCGGGGACAGGGCCATGGGACCGCCGAAAAATCGGTGTGGGACCTCCGGGGTGGGTGAGGCGGCTAATCCCTCTCCGAGGGGCTGGGCTGCGTCACCCCTTTCAGGGGAAAAAGGGGTCCGAAGATGAGCGTGTAAAGTCTTACACAAATTTTTACTCTGGATGTGTCCATCAGAAAGGTCGGCAGTTCAGCAGTTCGACAGTTCGACGGTTCAGCCGTTCGACAATTCGATGGTTCAGCGGTTCGACGGTTCGACAGTTCGGTGGTTCAGCGGTTCGACGGTTCGACAGTTCGGCGGTTCGGCAGTTCGGCGGTTTGGCAGTTCACATCCCTAGTACATGTCTCCTTGTGTGAGAAGAGGGGCTTGGACTAGATGACCGAGTTCCCTTCCAACTCTGCTACTGTAGTCCGGAGAGAGTTCAGGCAGTCCTCGACTTACAGCCACCATTGAGCCCGCTACCTCTGTGGCTTAAGCAAGAACAGGGCTTTGGAGTAAGTTTCTCCCCCCCCATGGGGCGACCGTTCTTGCCACCGTGGTTAAGCGGATCGCTGCGGTTTTTAATTAGTTGCACGGTCGTTAAGTGAATTTGGTTTGCTCATCAGAAGGTCGCAAAAGGGGATGATCCGAGGAGGACCCCGGGAAAACTCAAATGGTCGTAAATGTGAATTTTGATCTCGTGCTAAGCGGGGAAGTTGTTAAGTGAGTTTGGCTACATTTCATCACCTTTCTTGCCACCGCTGTTAAGTGGATCCATGAAGCCAGTCACACAGTCGTTAAGTGAGACTGGTTTCCCCATTGACTTGGCTCATCAGAAGGTCGCGAAAGGCAATCCCTGGAACGCCACAACCGTCATAAATACGAGTCCGTTGCAGTGGTCGGTTCCTACCGGTTGGGCCCAGTTCGGCAGAACCGGCCAGCTGGTAGTGGCATGCCAGCCTAGGTCACAGAACCGGCAGTGATCCAGGCTGGCCATGCCGCTGAACTGGTTCCCCTGTCGCCACGGTCACCACCGCCATCTTGTTTTTGAGTTCTGCACATGTGCAGAACAATTTCTATTGAATTGCGCATGCGCGCAGGGAAAGCCCGCCCTCGAGTGAACCGGCAGTTGCCATACATCAGATCACGTGACTGTGGGAATGCTACGACGGCAATAAGTGTGAAAAAACTGTCCTGAGCCCCCGACGTTCCGAGATTGCAACGGGATCTGGAACCCACCCCTGGAACAGTTGTAAATTGAGGACTGCCTGTAGAATAAATTGGGCAAATAAATAAATAAATAAATCTGGTTTTAAAACAAGAGGGGAACCCTGTGGGGTTTTTATCCTCCTCTCCCCTCCCCAAACTCCCCCAAAAGGGGTTACTTATTAGGTCATTATAAATAGGACAGCCCTTTGTCCAAAAACGGTATAGAATCGCCTGCTCGAGCAGGGGGGTTGGACTAGATGACCTCTGAGGTCGTCGTCCCCCAACTCTGTTATTCTCTATTAATTAGAGAATATTATTAGAAATTATTCTCAGGCTTCGACTCAACCCGTCCAAGACCGAGTGGCTGTGGCTTCCGGCGTCACGATACAGCCAGCTGGTACCATCTCTGGCTATTGGGGGCGAATCATTGGCCCCCACAGAGAGCTCGCAACTTGGGTGTCCTCCTGGACTCTCGGCTGCCATTAGATGATCATATGACGGCCGTGGCCAGGGGGGCTTTTTATCAGGTTCACCTGATTCGCCAGTTGCGCCCCTTTCTGGATCGTGACGCTCTACGCATGGTCACTCCAGCCCTCGTCATCTCCCGCCTGGACTATTGCAACGCTCTCTACATGGGGCTGCCCTTGAGGTGCCCCCGGAGGCTCCAGCTAGTACAGAATGCGGCCGCACGGAGGATTCTGGGAGCGTCTAGATGCTCCCATGTAACACCTCTCCTGCGTGAGCTGCACTGGCTGCCTGTGGCTTTCTGGGTGCACTTCAAGGTACTAGTAACCACCTTTAAAGTGCTCCATGGCACGGGTCCTGGTTATTTGCAAGACCGCCTCCTGCTGCCAAATACCTCCCACCGTCCAGTTCGCTCCCACAGAGAGGGCCTCCTCAGGGTGCCGTCGGCCAAACAATGTCGGCTGGCGATCCCCAGGGGGAGAGCCTTCTCTGTGGCAGCTCCTGCCCTCTGGAACGACCTACCCCCCTCGACCTACGCACAACCACGGACTTGCGCCTCTTTCGTCGGGACTTGAAAACGCATTTATTCCGTGCGGCCTGCCAGTTTTTAATCGATTCTAATCGATTTTATTTAGGAGTTTTATTTGAATTTTAGAACAGGCCCCCAATTTAATGTCATTTTAAAGTATTTTATATATTGATGTTCTTTGTAGTTTTTATTGATGCCTGTTCACCGCCCTGAGTCCCGCAAGGGAGAAGGGCGGTATGCAAATTTAATAAACTATAACTCCAAGGCTTGCATGGCTGGGGGAAATTCCTAGTTCTAAACCTCCCCCTCCCTCAGGCTAAGGGGGGTGGGAGAATCCTTATTTTGCATGCCAAGACCATTTCTTGGCACGAATATATATATATGCATGGGCAACCTACCGTCTTCTGGCGGTCGAAATTCAATATTTCCCTCATTTTGGTGTTGTTGCTCCTGTGGCTGCTGGCAAAATGGGGAGGGGAAGGGGGTCTGCCTACCCATCCCTCCGATTTACACACACACACACACACACACACACACACACACACACACACACCCCAAAAAGGGTTTTCTGGCAGGGTCTGGTTTGCACACCAGAAGCAGCTTAGCTTTCCGTGCTCTGCAGATGCCTGGAAAACCACAGGAATGGAAGATGAATTTGCAGGGAACGTCACGCTCCGACATTCAGGAAGAGAGGCGGGTGGAGCCTGGATAGATTTGTCAGCGCTCCCTGTCGGAGTTTTCAAATTTCAGGCAGTCCTCGAGTTACAACCGTTCCTTTAGTGACCGTTTGGAGTTGCATGAGCGCTGGGGGGGGGGGGGGGAAATGACCGTGGGTTTCACATTTGCAACCGTCGCAGCATTCCGTGACAAAGTTCAGATGTTTGGCAACTGACTCGTATTTATGACGGTCGCAGTGTCCTGAGCCCCTTTTGCGACCTTCCCACAAGCCCAGTTAAAAGGGGAAACCAGATTCACTTAACAACCGTTTCACTCATTTAATGCATGTAGTGATTCATTTAACAGCTGTGGCAAGCAAGGTTGTATAATGGGGCAAAGCTCAACAAATGTCGCACTTAGCAACATAAATTTGGGGTTCCAGTGTGGTTATCATTACTACTACTACTACTACTACTACTACTACTACTACTACTAATAATAATAATAATAATAATAATAATAATAATAATAATAATAATAATAATAATAGCTTTAATAATAACAATGATGTCCAGTAATAACAGTTATAGCCATTAACAATAATGTTGTTATCATTAATAATGATGATGATGATGATGATGATGATGGTATTATTAACAGTAAGGTAGTTTATAATTTAATTCCTTATTTGTATCCCCACTTTTATTATTTTTACAAACATATCCAATTCACCTTCTCTCTCTCTTTACGATGACTGACGATAATGAAGAAGGCATTAATAATAATTATAGCATTGATGATAATGTTCACAATAATAATGATAATGGAATGGTTAATAATGAGAATGTAACTAATAATAATTACATTATCTATATAAATTATCTCTCTCCTTGGGGAGAGGGAGCGGTCTAGAAATTAAATATATTATTATTATTATTAAAAATGTAAAATAGTTTGTACGAATCCACTCATCTCAAAAACCACAGGGCCGATTTACACCAAACTTTCAGACAATGTAGACAAGGACTTCCGATAATAGAATAGCTAATCATTTTGTGCCTAGCACGCGTGTGTTGTGTACAAATTACACACACAAAAAGTACCCACTGAAATGTGATTTAACATCCCTGTAGCCACGCCCATCAAACTGCTTTTCAACTGTCAGTGTTGGAAAAGGCCTCATACGGCGGCCTCTTGGGGCCAAAAAGGCACAGAGGATAGCAAACTCCCAGGTGGCCCATAGAGGGGGGGGGAGAAATTCTGCTCAGGACTGTTCTCTGAGGTAAAAAAAAAGGAGGCAGGCAGCTGCTTTAAACTGTTTAATACGAACTGAACCAAACTGTAACAAAGAATCACCCATCTGACAGTAAATACAGTTTAATAAAAGAGGGACTAGGGAAGACATGATAACAGCCTTCCAATATCTCAGGGGTTGCCCCAAAGAAGAACAGTTGCAGGAACTGGGGATGTCTAGTTTAATGAAAAGAAGGACCAGGGGAGACATGATAGCAGTCTTCCGATATCTATGGGGTCACCATAAAGAAGAGGGAGTCAAGCTATTCTCCAAGGCACCTGAGGGCAGAACAAGAAGCAATGGGTGGAAACTAATCAAGGAGAGAAGCAACCTAGAACTGAGGGGAAATTTCCTGGCAGTGAGAACTATTAACCAGTGGAACATCTTGCCACCAGAAGTTATGGATGCCCCAACACTGGATGTGTTTTTAAGAAGAGACTGGAAAACCATTTGTCTAAAACGGCATAGGGTCTTCTGCTTGAGCAGCAGGGTTGGACTAGATGACCTCCAAGGTCCCATCCAACTCTGCTATTGTATTATTGTATTACAGTAGGTAGGTAGATAGGGGAATAGAGAGACAGTGAGAAATACAGTTTAATAAAAGAGGGACTAGGGGAGACAGGATAGCAGCCTTCCAATATCTCAGGGGTTGCCCCAAAGAAGAGGGAGTCAAGCTATTCTCCAAAGCACCTGAGGGCAGAACAAGAAGCAGTGGGTGGAAACTAATCAAGGAGAGAAGCAACTTAGAACTGAGGAGAAATTTCCTGACAGTTAGAACAATTAATCAGTGGAACAACTTGTCTCCAGAAGTTGTGAATGCCCCAACACTGGAAGTCTTCAAGAAGATGTTGGATAGCCATTTGTCTGAAATGGTATAGGGCAGTGATGGCTAAACCTTTTTGGCTTGCATGCCAATAGCAGGGGGAGTGCAGGGGCGATGTGCACAGGTGTGCCACATCCATAATGCTATGTGCATGACCCCCTGCATTTGGCATGCTTTTTACGTCATCCCCAGACTCCAGAGGCTTTATAGGAGCTTGGGGAGGGTGAAAACAGCCTTCCCCCACCTCCAGAGGGCAAAAAATGGCCTCAAAAGAAGGCCTAAATCAGCTGGCCAGGGCACACATACAAACTGAAGCTGACAGGGCAATGCCTCGAGTGGCCTAAGAAATGGTTCCATGTGTCACCTGTGGCACCCGTGCCATAGATTCGCCATCATGGGTATAGGGCTTCCTGCCTAGAAGGGAGTTGGACTAGATGACCCCCAAATGGTAGTTAGAGAGGGTAGGTAGGTGGGTAGGTGGGTGGGTGGGTGGGTGGGTGGATGGATAGATAGATAGATAGATAGATAGATAGATAGATAGATAGATAGATAGATAGATAGATAGATAGATAGATAGATAGATAGATAGATAGATAGAAAGAAAGAAAGAAAGAAAGAAAGAAAGAAAGAAAGAAAGAAAGAAAGAAAGAAAGAGACGGTAGGTAGGTAGGTAGGTAGGTAGGTAGGTAGGTAGGTAGGTAGGTAGGTAGGTAGGTAGAGGGAGAAAGGAAGAAATATGGTAGGTAGGTAGGTAGGTAGGTAGGTAGGTAGGTAGGTAGGTAGGTAGGTAGAGGGATAGATAGAGGGAGAAATACAGTAGGTAGTTAGATAAATAAAGGGATAGATAGAGAGTAAGAAATACAGTAGGTAGATAGGTAGGCAGGTACAGGGATAGATAGGGAGAAATACAATAGGTAGGTAGGGGGATAGATAGATAGAGAGAAACACAGTAGGTAGGTAGATAGAGGGATAGATAGGGAGAAATACAATAGGTAGGTAGGTAGAGGGGTAGATAGGGAGAAATACAATAGGTAGGTAGGTAGGTAGAGGGATAGATAGGGAGAAATACAGTAGGTAGGTAGGTTGGGGGGTTATACAGTGGTTGTGTGTATGTGTGCAGGTGTAGATATACACACAGATTGGTTGGCCATTTAACCAGACTGGGCCACAGCAACGCGTGGCCAGGTATAGCTAGTCTATATAAATAAAAATGTAAAATAGTTTGTACGAATCCACTAATCTGAAAAACTACGACCGATTTGCTTCAATTTTTCACACAATGTTCACAAGGACTTTCGATAATAGAATACCTACTCATTTTGTGCCTAGCACACGTGTGTCGTGTGCAAGGTACACAAATGTAAAATGTACCCACTGAAAATGTTTTCACTTCCCTGTAACTCCTCCCACCTGGCATTTCCAACAGTCATTTCCTCAAAAAGACTGTACGGAGGCCTCTTAGGGCCAAAAAGGCATTGAGATAACAAACTCCCAGGTGGCACATAGAGAGAGGGAGAGGAAGAAATACAGTTTAATAAAAGAAGGACCAGGGGAGACATGATAGCAGTCTTCCAATATCTCAGGGGTTGCCCCAAAGAAGAGGGAGTCAAACTATTCTCCAAAGCACCTGAGGGCAGGACAAGAAGCAATGGGTGGAAACTAATCAAGGAGAGAAGCAACTTAGAACTGAGGAGAAATTTCCTGACAATTAGAACAATTAATCAGTGGAACAGAAGTTGCCTCCAGAAGTTGTGAATGCCCCAACACTGGATAGATAGATACATAGACAGATGATAGATCGGAGAGAGAGAAGACAGACAGACAGGATGATAGAGAGAGAGAGAGAGATGGTTGAAGGGAAGATGGATGTAATGGATGGATGGAGACAGATGATATGGAATCATAGACAGACAGACAGACTTGGGCCACTTCTAGGCCTTGTGGCTCTTAAGAGCAGGCTCTTATTCCTTAGCTCAGCCTTTGGCCACAAAGCTGTCGGCCCCCGGACAGCTGCCCCGTTTCCCAATCGGTTGGTAACTTGATCGTCCTTCTGACTCCTTCTCTTCTTCCACTTCAACAGCACAATATCCGCTTACTGACCAGACCCCATCTTGAGGAAGGTCAGAAAAGGATCCGCTTCGGCCCTTCTTACAAACCTGGCAGTTAATATGGATAGTCCTTGAATTATGACCACAGTGGAGCTCAAACCTTCTACTGCTAGGCAAGACAGTTGTGAGTTTTTGCCCCATTTTATGGCCTTTCTTGCTACAGTCGTTAAGTGAAACCCCTGCCGATGGTTATGTTCATAGCACGGTCGTTAAGTGAATCTGGCTTGCCCGTGGACTTTGCTCGTCAGAAGGTCGCAAAAGGTGACCCTAAGTAACCGTCATAAACATGAGACAGTTGCAAAGTTTCATCACACAACCATGGGAATGCTGCAAATGGTCATAAGTGTGAAAAACGGTCACAAGTCACTTTTTGTTGTGGCCTGCCAGTGGCCAGTGGAGCCAACAGCAGATTCGGACAGTGAGGAGGGTTGGGGAGGAACCTGGGCCAGTCCTGGAGTCTGGGGAAGGCTCAGAGGAGGGCTCTGGGTCAGAGGCAGAGAGGCGGCCAGGGCCGTCTTGACAGTCATCAGCTGCCTTCGGAGTCAGGCATCAGTGAGGCAGAAGAACAGCTGGAACCTGTTCCCGGTGTGCGCATGCACAGAGTTGCCAGACGAAGGGAACAGCTAAAGAACAGGGATTGACTTGGGAGGAAGGCCACAGGTGGAGGATGAACGGCCCCTCCCAGAGGAAACAAAAGAGGAACGACTATCTATAGATCTGCAGGAGGCAGGATGACAGAATTGGAAGGGACCTCGGAGGTCTTCTAGTCCAACCCCCTGTTCATGCAGGAGACTCTACCATTTCAGGCAACTGACTGTCCAATCTCTTCTTAGGAACTTCCCGTGTCGGAGCATCAATAACTTCTAGAGGCTGGTCCAGGACAGGTTGGGATCCCACCTAGGTTCTGGGAGATGTAGTTTCATGGCTGGTTTACAGGTCAGGCTGGTACAGAGCCAAAAGTCAGAACTCTCTTCTCTTTCTCTTCCTTCTTATCTTCTCCTCCTCTTTCTTATCTTCTCTTTCTCTCCTTCTCTCCATCTGCTTCTACTCCCCTCCTTCTCCTTTTATCTTCTCCTTTTCCCCATCTTCAACTTATCTCCCTCTCTTGCTTCTCCCTTTCTTCCTCATCTTCTTCATCTCCTTTCTCTCTTCATCTCCTCCTTCTCTACCTTCTCCTTCCCTTCCCTCTTTCTCTTTCTTCTTCTCCTTCGACTCTCTCCTTCACCTTGTCTATCTCCTCTTTCTCATTTTCTCCTTCATCTTCTCCATCTTCTCCTGCTGTTCTTTCTTTTTTCGTCTCCTTCTTATTCTCTATCTTCCCCTACTCCTTTTTTCTCCTTCTTATCTTCTTATTCTATATCTCCTCCTTTCTCTCCTTCTCTTCCTCCTCTCTTTCTATTTCCTCCTCCTCCCCTTCCACCTCCTCATTCTCCTTTCCTAGTACTGATGATGCTACCTAGTAGGGTCATGAAATATCTGCAATTTATTTATTTTTATTTATTTATTTATTTATTTATTTATTTATTTATTTTTCACATTTATATACCGCCCTATCTCCCTTACGGGATTCAGGGCGGTGCACAGAGAGTAATAAAATACTATAACACTAAATGCAGTAGAAATATATTAAAAATAAATTGTATTAGAAACCCGTGCTAAAAACATAAAAAAACCCTTGCTAAGATCAAATTTAACAACTATGCCAGGCCGGCCGCATAAAATAAGTGTGTTTCTAATGCCCGGCGGAAGAG
>JBDLLF010000192.1:62500-67500 GCA_039707465.1 Rhabdophis nuchalis | reverse complement strand
CTATCTATCTATCTATCTATCTATCTATCTATCTATCTATCCCTCTGTCTATTTAGTCTATTTGACTACCTACATGTCTGTCTGTCTGTCTGTCTGTCTGTCTGTCTGTCTGTCTCTCTCTATCTATCTATCTATCTATCTATCTATCTATCTATCTATCTATCTATCTATCTATCTATCTATCTATCTATCTATCTATCTATCTATCTATCTATCTATCTATCTATCATCTATCTATCTATCTAATTATATAATCTATATCTCTATCTTTCTGTTTGTCTGTCTATCTATCTATCTATCTATCATCTATCTATCTATCTATCTATCTATCTATCTATCTATCTATCTATCTATCTATCTATCTATCTATCTATCTATCTATCTATCTATCTATCTATCTATCTATCTATCTATCTATCTATCTATCTATCTATCTATCTATCTATCTATCTACCTACCTACCTACCTACCTACCTACCTACCTACCTACCTACCTACCTACCTACCTACCTACCTATCTATCTATCTATCTATCTATCTATCTAATTATATAATCTATCTTTCTATCTTTCTGTTTGTCTATGTATGTATGTATCTATCTATCTATCTATCTATCTATCTATCTATCTATCTATCTATCTATCTATCTATCTATCTATCTATCTATCTATCTATTTATCTATCTATCTATCATCTATCTATCTATCTAATCTGTCTGTCTATCTTTCATTTTGTCTGTCTGTCTGTCTGTCTGTCTGTCTGTCTATCTATCTATCTATCTATCTATCTATCTATCTATCTATCTATCTATCTATCTATCTATCTATCTATCTATCTATCTAATTATATAATCTATCTATCTATCTATCTATCTATCTATCTATCTATCTATCTATCTATCTATCTATCTATCTATCTATCTATCTATCTATCTATCTATCTATCTATCTATCTATCTATCTATCTAATTATCTATCTATCTATCTATCCCTCTGTCTATTTAGTCTATTTGACTACCTACATGTCTGTCTGTCTGTCTGTCTGTCTGTCTGTCTGTCTGTCTGTCTGTCTGTCTGTCTGTCTGTCTGTCTATCTATCTATCTATCTATCTATCTATCTATCTATCTATCTATCTATCTATCTATCTATCTATCTATCTATCTATCCCTCTGTCTATTTAGTCTATTTGACTACCTACATGTCTGTCTGTCTGTCTGTCTGTCTGTCTGTCTGTCTGTCTGTCTCTATCTATCTATCTATCTATCTATCTATCTATCTATCTATCTATCTATCTATCTATCTATCATCTATCTATCTATCTAATTATATAATCTATATCTCTATCTTTCTGTTTGTCTGTCTGTCTGTCTATCTATCTATCTATCTATCTATCTATCTATCTATCTATCTATCTATCTATCTATCTATCTATCTATCTATCTATCTATCTATCTATCTATCTATCTATCTATCTATCTATCTATCTATCTATCTATCTATCTATCTATCTATCTATCTATCTATCTATCTATCTATCTATCTATCTATCTATCTATCTACCTACCTACCTACCTACCTACCTACCTACCTACCTACCTACCTACCTACCTACCTACCTACCTACCTACCTACCTACCTACCTACCTATCTATCTATCTATCTATCTATCTAATTATATAATCTATCTTTCTATCTTTCTGTTTGTCTATCTATCTATCTATCTATCTATCTATCTATCTATCTATCTATCTATCTATCTATCTATCTATCTATCTATCTATCTATCTATCTATCTATTTATCTATCTATCTATCATCTATCTAGCTATCTAATCTATCTGTCTATCTTTCATTTTGTCTGTCTGTCTGTCTGCCTGCCTGTCTGTCTGTCTGTCTGTCTATCTATCTATCTATCTATCTATCTATCTATCTATCTATCTATCTATCTATCTATCTATCTATCTATCTATCTATCTATCTATCTATCTATCTATCTATCTATCTATCTATCTATCTATCTATCTATCTATCTATCTATCTAATTATATAATCTATCTTTCTATCTTTCTGTTTGTCTGTCTATCTATCTATCTATCTATCTATCTATCTATCTATCTATCTATCTATCTATCTATCTATCTATCTATCTATCTATCTATCTATCTATCTATCTATCTATCTATCTATCTATCTATCTAATTATCTATCTATCTATCTATCCCTCTGTCTATTTAGTCTATTTGACTACCTACATGTCTGTCTGTCTGTCTGTCTGTCTGTCTGTCTGTCTGTCTGTCTGTCTGTCTGTCTGTCTGTCTGTCTGTCTGTCTGTCTATCTATCTATCTATCTATCTATCTATCTATCTATCTATCTATCTATCTAATTATATAATCTATCTTTCTATATTTCTGTTTGTCTATCTATCTATCTATCTATCTATCTATCTATCTATCTATCTATCTATCTATCTATCTATCTATCTATCTATCTATCTATCTATCTACCTACCTACCTACCTACCTACCTACCTACCTACCTACCTACCTACCTACCTACCTACCTACCTACCTACCTACCTACCTACCTACCTACCTACCTATCTATCTATCTATCTATCTATCTATCTATCTAATTATATAATCTATCTTTCTATCTTTCTGTTTGTCTATCTATCTATCTATCTATCTATCTATCTATCTATCTATCTATCTATCTATCTATCTATCTATCTATCTATCTATCTATCTATCTATCTATTTATCTATCTATCTATCATCTATCTATCTATCTAATCTATCTGTCTATCTTTCATTTTGTCTGTCTGTCTGTCTGTCTGTCTGTCTGTCTATCTATCTATCTATCTATCTATCTATCTATCTATCTATCTATCTATCTATCTATCTATCTATCTATCTATCTATCTATCTATCTATCTATCTATCTATCTATCTATCTAATTATATAATCTATCTTTCTATCTATCTATCTATCTATCTATCTATCTATCTATCTATCTATCTATCTATCTATCTATCTATCTATCTATCTATCTATCTATCTATCTATCTATCTATCTATCTATCTATCTATCTATCTATCTATCTATCTATCTAATTATCTATCTATCTATCTATCCCTCTGTCTATTTAGTCTATTTGACTACCTACATGTCTGTCTGTCTGTCTGTCTGTCTGTCTGTCTGTCTGTCTGTCTGTCTGTCTGTCTGTCTGTCTGTCTGTCTATCTATCTATCTATCTATCTATCTATCTATCTATCCCTCTGTCTATTTAGTCTATTTGACTACCTACATGTCTGTCTGTCTGTCTGTCTGTCTGTCTGTCTGTCTGTCTCTATCTATCTATCTATCTATCTATCTATCTATCTATCTATCTATCTATCTATCTATCTATCTATCTATCTATCTATCATCTATCTATCTATCTAATTATATAATCTATATCTCTATCTTTCTGTTTGTCTGTCTATCTATCTATCTATCTATCTATCTATCTATCTATCTATCTATCTATCTATCTATCTATCTATCTATCTATCTATCTATCTATCTATCTATCTATCTATCTATCTATCCCTCTGTCTATTTAGTCTATTTGACTACCTACATGTCTGTCTGTCTGTCTGTCTGTCTGTCTGTCTGTCTGTCTGTCTGTCTCTCTCTATCTATCTATCTATCTATCTATCTATCTATCTATCTATCTATCTATCTATCTATCTATCTATCTATCTATCTATCTATCTATCTATCTATCTATCATCTATCTATCTATCTATCTAATTATATAATCTATATCTCTATCTTTCTGTTTGTCTGTCTATCTATCTATCTATCTATCATCTATCTATCTATCTATCTATCTATCTATCTATCTATCTATCTATCTATCTATCTATCTATCTATCTATCTATCTATCTATCTATCTATCTATCTATCTATCTATCTATCTATCTATCTATCTATCTATCTATCTATCTATCTATCTATCTATCTATCTATCTATCTATCTATCTATCTATCTATCTACCTACCTACCTACCTACCTACCTACCTACCTACCTACCTACCTACCTACCTACCTACCTACCTACCTACCTACCTACCTATCTATCTATCTATCTATCTATCTATCTAATTATATAATCTATCTTTCTATCTTTCTGTTTGTCTATGTATGTATCTATCTATCTATCTATCTATCTATCTATCTATCTATCTATCTATCTATCTATCTATCTATCTATCTATCTATCTATCTATCTATTTATCTATCTATCTATCATCTATCTATCTATCTAATCTGTCTGTCTATCTTTCATTTTGTCTGTCTGTCTGTCTGTCTGTCTGTCTGTCTATCTATCTATCTATCTATCTATCTATCTATCTATCTATCTATCTATCTATCTATCTATCTATCTATCTATCTATCTATCTATCTATCTATCTATCTAATTATATAATCTATCTATCTATCTATCTATCTATCTATCTATCTATCTATCTATCTATCTATCTATCTATCTATCTATCTATCTATCTATCTATCTATCTATCTATCTATCTATCTAATTATCTATCTATCTATCTATCCCTCTGTCTATTTAGTCTATTTGACTACCTACATGTCTGTCTGTCTGTCTGTCTGTCTGTCTGTCTGTCTGTCTGTCTGTCTGTCTATCTATCTATCTATCTATCTATCTATCTATCTATCTATCTATCTATCTATCTATCTATCTATCTATCTATCTATCTATCCCTCTGTCTATTTAGTCTATTTGACTACCTACATGTCTGTCTGTCTGTCTGTCTGTCTGTCTGTCTGTCTGTCTCTATCTATCTATCTATCTATCTATCTATCTATCTATCTATCTATCTATCTATCTATCTATCTATCTATCTATCTATCTATCATCTATCTATCTATCTAATTATATAATCTATATCTCTATCTTTCTGTTTGTCTGTCTGTCTGTCTATCTATCT
>JBDLLF010000192.1:27500-35000 GCA_039707465.1 Rhabdophis nuchalis | reverse complement strand
CTATCTATCTAATTATATAATCTATCTTTCTATCTTTCTGTTTGTCTATCTATCTATCTATCTATCTATCTATCTATCTATCTATCTATCTATCTATCTATCTATCTATCTATCTATCTATCTATCTATCTATCTATCTATTTATCTATCTATCTATCATCTATCTATCTATCTAATCTATCTGTCTATCTTTCATTTTGTCTGTCTGTCTGTCTGTCTGTCTGTCTGTCTGTCTGTCTATCTATCTATCTATCTATCTATCTATCTATCTATCTATCTATCTATCTATCTATCTATCTATCTATCTAATTATATAATCTATCTTTCTATCTATCTATCTATCTATCTATCTATCTATCTATCTATCTATCTATCTATCTATCTATCTATCTATCTATCTATCTATCTATCTATCTATCTATCTATCTATCTATCTATCTATCTAATTATCTATCTATCTATCCCTCTGTCTATTTAGTCTATTTGACTACCTACATGTCTGTCTGTCTGTCTGTCTGTCTGTCTGTCTGTCTGTCTGTCTGTCTGTCTGTCTGTCTGTCTGTCTGTCTGTCTATCTATCTATCTATCTATCTATCTATCTATCTATCTATCTATCTATCTATCTATCTATCTATCTATCTATCTATCCCTCTGTCTATTTAGTCTATTTGACTACCTACATGTCTGTCTGTCTGTCTGTCTGTCTGTCTGTCTCTATCTATCTATCTATCTATCTATCTATCTATCTATCTATCTATCTATCTATCTATCTATCTATCTATCTATCTATCATCTATCTATCTATCTAATTATATAATCTATATCTCTATCTTTCTGTTTGTCTGTCTATCTATCTATCTATCTATCTATCTATCTATCTATCTATCTATCTATCTATCTATCTATCTATCTATCTATCTATCTATCTATCTATCTATCTATCTATCTATCTATCTATCTATCTATCTATCTATCTATCTATCTATCTATCTATCTATCTATCCCTCTGTCTATTTAGTCTATTTGACTACCTACATGTCTGTCTGTCTGTCTGTCTGTCTGTCTGTCTGTCTGTCTCTATCTATCTATCTATCTATCTATCTATCTATCTATCTATCTATCTATCTATCTATCTATCTATCTATCTATCTATCTATCATCTATCTATCTATCTAATTATATAATCTATATCTCTATCTTTCTGTTTGTCTGTCTATCTATCTATCTATCTATCATCTATCTATCTATCTATCTATCTATCTATCTATCTATCTATCTATCTATCTATCTATCTATCTATCTATCTATCTATCTATCTATCTATCTATCTATCTATCTATCTATCTATCTATCTATCTATCTATCTATCTATCTATCTATCTACCTACCTACCTACCTACCTACCTACCTACCTACCTACCTACCTACCTACCTACCTACCTACCTATCTATCTATCTATCTATCTATCTATCTAATTATATAATCTATCTTTCTATCTTTCTGTTTGTCTATCTATCTATCTATCTATCTATCTATCTATCTATCTATCTATCTATCTATCTATCTATCTATCTATCTATCTATCTATCTATCTATCTATCTATCTATTTATCTATCTATCTATCATCTATCTATCTATCTAATCTATCTGTCTATCTTTCATTTTGTCTGTCTGTCTGTCTGTCTGTCTGTCTGTCTGTCTGTCTGTCTGTCTGTCTGTCTGTCTGTCTGTCTATCTATCTATCTATCTATCTATCTATCTATCTATCTATCTATCTATCTATCTATCTATCTAATTATATAATCTATCTATCTATCTATCTATCTATCTATCTATCTATCTATCTATCTATCTATCTATCTATCTATCTATCTATCTATCTATCTATCTATCTATCTATCTATCTATCTAATTATCTATCTATCTATCTATCCCTCTGTCTATTTAGTCTATTTGACTACCTACATGTCTGTCTGTCTGTCTGTCTGTCTGTCTGTCTGTCTGTCTGTCTGTCTGTCTGTCTGTCTGTCTGTCTGTCTGTCTATCTATCTATCTATCTATCTATCTATCTATCTATCTATCTATCTATCTATCTATCTATCCCTCTGTCTATTTAGTCTATTTGACTACCTACATGTCTGTCTGTCTGTCTGTCTGTCTGTCTGTCTGTCTGTCTCTATCTATCTATCTATCTATCTATCTATCTATCTATCTATCTATCTATCTATCTATCTATCTATCTATCTATCTATCTATCTATCATCTATCTATCTATCTAATTATATAATCTATATCTCTATCTTTCTGTTTGTCTGTCTGTCTATCTATCTATCTATCTATCTATCTATCTATCTATCTATCTATCTATCTATCTATCTATCTATCTATCTATCTATCTATCTATCTATCTATCTATCTATCTATCTATCTATCTATCTATCTACCTACCTACCTACCTACCTACCTACCTACCTACCTACCTACCTACCTACCTACCTACCTACCTACCTACCTACCTATCTATCTATCTATCTATCTATCTAATTATATAATCTATCTTTCTATCTTTCTGTTTGTCTATCTATCTATCTATCTATCTATCTATCTATCTATCTATCTATCTATCTATCTATCTATCTATCTATCTATCTATCTATCATCTATCTATCTATCTAATCTATCTGTCTATCTTTCATTTTGTCTGTCTGTCTGTCTGCCTGCCTGTCTGTCTATCTATCTATCTATCTATCTATCTATCTATCTATCTATCTATCTATCTATCTATCTATCTATCTATCTATCTATCTATCTATCTATCTATCTATCTATCTATCTATCTATCTATCTATCTATCTATCTATCTAATTATATAATCTATCTTTCTATCTTTCTGTTTGTCTATCTATCTATCTATCTATCTATCTATCTATCTATCTATCTATCTATCTATCTATCTATCTATCTATCTATCTATCTATCTATCTATCTATCTATCTATCTATCTATCTATCTATCTATCTATCTATCTATCTATCTATCTATCTATCTAATTATCTATCTATCTATCTATCCCTCTGTCTATTTAGTCTATTTGACTACCTACATGTCTGTCTGTCTGTCTGTCTGTCTGTCTGTCTGTCTGTCTGTCTGTCTGTCTGTCTGTCTGTCTGTCTGTCTATCTATCTATCTATCTATCTATCTATCTATCTAATTATATAATCTATATCTCTATCTTTCTGTTTGTCTGTCTATCTATCTATCTATCTATCTATCTATCTATCTATCTATCTATCTATCTATCTATCTATCTATCTATCTATCTATCTATCTATCTATCTATCTATCTATCTATCTATCTATCTATCTATCTATCTATCTATCTATCTATCCCTCTGTCTATTTAGTCTATTTGACTACCTACATGTCTGTCTGTCTGTCTGTCTGTCTGTCTGTCTGTCTCTCTCTCTCTCTCTCTCTCTCTCTCTCTCTCTATCTATCTATCTATCTATCTATCTATCTATCTATCTATCTATCTATCTATCTATCATCTATCTATCTAATTATATAATCTATATCTCTATCTTTCTGTTTGTCTGTCTGTCTATCTATCTATCTATCTATCTATCTATCTATCTATCTATCTATCTATCTATCTATCTATCTATCTATCTATCTATCTATCTATCTATCTATCTATCTATCTATCTATCTATCTATCTATCTATCTATCTATCTATCTATCTATCTATCTATCTATCTATCTATCTATCTATCTATCTATCTATCTATCTATCTATCTATCTACCTACCTACCTACCTACCTACCTACCTACCTACCTACCTACCTACCTACCTACCTACCTACCTACCTACCTACCTATCTATCTATCTATCTATCTATCTATCTATCTAATTATATAATCTATCTTTCTATCTTTCTGTTTGTCTATCTATCTATCTATCTATCTATCTATCTATCTATCTATCTATCTATCTATCTATCTATCTATCTATCTATCTATCTATCTATCTATCTATCTATTTATCTATCTATCTATCATCTATCTATCTATCTAATCTATCTGTCTATCTTTCATTTTGTCTGTCTGTCTGTCTGTCTGTCTGTCTGTCTGTCTGTCTGTCTGTCTGTCTGTCTGTCTGTCTGTCTATCTATCTATCTATCTATCTATCTATCTATCTATCTATCTATCTATCTATCTATCTATCTATCTAATTATATAATCTATCTATCTATCTATCTATCTATCTATCTATCTATCTATCTATCTATCTATCTATCTATCTATCTATCTATCTATCTATCTATCTATCTATCTATCTATCTATCTATCTAATTATCTATCTATCTATCTATCCCTCTGTCTATTTAGTCTATTTGACTACCTACATGTCTGTCTGTCTGTCTGTCTGTCTGTCTGTCTGTCTGTCTGTCTGTCTGTCTGTCTGTCTGTCTGTCTGTCTGTCTATCTATCTATCTATCTATCTATCTATCTATCTATCTATCTATCTATCTATCCCTCTGTCTATTTAGTCTATTTGACTACCTACATGTCTGTCTGTCTGTCTGTCTGTCTGTCTGTCTGTCTGTCTGTCTCTATCTATCTATCTATCTATCTATCTATCTATCTATCTATCTATCTATCTATCTATCTATCTATCTATCTATCTATCATCTATCTATCTATCTAATTATATAATCTATATCTCTATCTTTCTGTTTGTCTGTCTGTCTATCTATCTATCTATCTATCTATCTATCTATCTATCTATCTATCTATCTATCTATCTATCTATCTATCTATCTATCTATCTATCTATCTATCTATCTATCTATCTATCTATCTACCTACCTACCTACCTACCTACCTACCTACCTACCTACCTACCTACCTACCTACCTACCTACCTACCTACCTACCTATCTATCTATCTATCTATCTATCTAATTATATAATCTATCTTTCTATCTTTCTGTTTGTCTATCTATCTATCTATCTATCTATCTATCTATCTATCTATCTATCTATCTATCTATCTATCTATCTATCTATCTATCATCTATCTATCTATCTAATCTATCTGTCTATCTTTCATTTTGTCTGTCTGTCTGTCTGCCTGCCTGTCTGTCTATCTATCTATCTATCTATCTATCTATCTATCTATCTATCTATCTATCTATCTATCTATCTATCTATCTATCTATCTATCTATCTATCTATCTATCTATCTATCTATCTATCTATCTATCTATCTATCTATCTATCTATCTAATTATATAATCTATCTTTCTATCTTTCTGTTTGTCTATCTATCTATCTATCTATCTATCTATCTATCTATCTATCTATCTATCTATCTATCTATCTATCTATCTATCTATCTATCTATCTATCTATCTATCTATCTATCTATCTATCTATCTATCTATCTATCTATCTATCTATCTATCTATCTAATTATCTATCTATCTATCTATCCCTCTGTCTATTTAGTCTATTTGACTACCTACATGTCTGTCTGTCTGTCTGTCTGTCTGTCTGTCTGTCTGTCTGTCTGTCTGTCTGTCTGTCTGTCTGTCTATCTATCTATCTATCTATCTATCTATCTATCTAATTATATAATCTATATCTCTATCTTTCTGTTTGTCTGTCTATCTATCTATCTATCTATCTATCTATCTATCTATCTATCTATCTATCTATCTATCTATCTATCTATCTATCTATCTATCTATCTATCTATCTATCTATCTATCTATCTATCTATCTATCTATCTATCTATCTATCTATCTATCTATCCCTCTGTCTATTTAGTCTATTTGACTACCTACATGTCTGTCTGTCTGTCTGTCTGTCTGTCTGTCTGTCTCTCTCTCTCTCTCTCTCTCTCTCTCTCTATCTATCTATCTATCTATCTATCTATCTATCTATCTATCTATCTATCTATCTATCATCTATCTATCTAATTATATAATCTATATCTCTATCTTTCTGTTTGTCTGTCTGTCTATCTATCTATCTATCTATCTATCTATCTATCTATCTATCTATCTATCTATCTATCTATCTATCTATCTATCTATCTATCTATCTATCTATCTATCTATCTATCTATCTATCTATCTATCTATCTATCTATCTATCTATCTATCTATCTATCTATCTATCTATCTATCTATCTATCTATCTATCTATCTATCTATCTATCTACCTACCTACCTACCTACCTACCTACCTACCTACCTACCTACCTACCTACCTACCTACCTACCTACCTACCTATCTATCTATCTATCTATCTATCTATCTATCTAATTATATAATCTATCTTTCTATCTTTCTGTTTGTCTATCTATCTATCTATCTATCTATCTATCTATCTATCTATCTATCTATCTATCTATTTATCTATCTATCTATCATCTATCTATCTATCTAATCTATCTGTCTATCTTTCATTTTGTCTGTCTGTCTGTCTGTCTGTCTGTCTGTCTGTCTGTCTGTCTGTCTGTCTATCTATCTATCTATCTATCTATCTATCTATCTATCTATCTATCTATCTATCTATCTATCTAATTATATAATCTATCTATCTATCTATCTATCTATCTATCTATCTATCTATCTATCTATCTATCTATCTATCTATCTATCTATCTATCTATCTATCTATCTATCTATCTATCTATCTATCTATCTATCTATCTATCTATCTAATTATCTATCTATCTATCTATCCCTCTGTCTATTTAGTCTATTTGACTATCTACATGTCTGTCTGTCTGTCTGTCTGTCTGTCTGTCTGTCTGTCTGTCTGTCTGTCTGTCTGTCTGTCTGTCTGTCTGTCTGTCTGTCTATCTATCTATCTATCTATCTATCTATCTATCTATCTATCTATCTATCTATCTATCTATCTATCCCTCTGTCTATTTAGTCTATTTGACTACCTACATGTCTGTCTGTCTGTCTGTCTGTCTGTCTGTCTGTCTGTCTGTCTCTATCTATCTATCTATCTATCTATCTATCTATCTATCTATCTATCTATCTATCTATCTATCTATCTATCTATCTATCATCTATCTATCTATCTAATTATATAATCTATATCTCTATCTTTCTGTTTGTCTGTCTGTCTATCTATCTATCTATCTATCTATCTATCTATCTATCTATCTATCTATCTATCTATCTATCTATCTATCTATCTATCTATCTATCTATCTATCTATCTATTTATCTATCTATCTATCATCTATCTATCTATCTAATCTATCTGTCTATCTTTCATTTTGTCTGTCTGTCTGTCTGCCTGCCTGTCTGTCTATCTATCTATCTATCTATCTATCTATCTATCTATCTATCTATCTATCTATCTATCTATCTATCTATCTATCTATCTATCTATCTATCTATCTATCTATCTATCTATCTATCTATCTATCTATCTATCTATCTATCTATCTATCTATCTATCTAA
>JBDLLF010000192.1:20000-22500 GCA_039707465.1 Rhabdophis nuchalis | reverse complement strand
GTCTATCTATCTATCTATCTATCTATCTATCTATCTATCTATCTATCTATCTATCTATCTATCTATCTATCTATCTATCTATCTATCATCTATCTATCTATCTAATCTATCTGTCTATCTTTCATTTTGTCTGTCTGTCTGTCTGCCTGCCTGTCTGTCTATCTATCTATCTATCTATCTATCTATCTATCTATCTATCTATCTATCTATCTATCTATCTATCTATCTATCTATCTATCTATCTATCTATCTATCTATCTATCTATCTATCTATCTAATTATATAATCTATCTTTCTATCTTTCTGTTTGTCTATCTATCTATCTATCTATCTATCTATCTATCTATCTATCTATCTATCTATCTATCTATCTATCTATCTATCTATCTATCTATCTATCTATCTATCTATCTATCTATCTATCTATCTATCTATCTATCTATCTATCTAATTATCTATCTATCTATCTATCCCTCTGTCTATTTAGTCTATTTGACTACCTACATGTCTGTCTGTCTGTCTGTCTGTCTGTCTGTCTGTCTGTCTGTCTGTCTGTCTGTCTGTCTGTCTGTCTGTCTGTCTATCTATCTATCTATCTATCTATCTATCTAATTATATAATCTATATCTCTATCTTTCTGTTTGTCTGTCTATCTATCTATCTATCTATCTATCTATCTATCTATCTATCTATCTATCTATCTATCTATCTATCTATCTATCTATCTATCTATCTATCTATCTATCTATCTATCTATCTATCTATCTATCTATCTATCTATCTATCTATCTATCTATCTATCTATCTATCTATCTATCCCTCTGTCTATTTAGTCTATTTGACTACCTACATGTCTGTCTGTCTGTCTGTCTGTCTGTCTGTCTGTCTCTCTCTCTCTCTCTCTCTCTCTCTCTCTATCTATCTATCTATCTATCTATCTATCTATCTATCTATCTATCTATCTATCTATCATCTATCTATCTAATTATATAATCTATATCTCTATCTTTCTGTTTGTCTGTCTGTCTATCTATCTATCTATCTATCTATCTATCTATCTATCTATCTATCTATCTATCTATCTATCTATCTATCTATCTATCTATCTATCTATCTATCTATCTATCTATCTATCTATCTATCTATCTATCTATCTATCTATCTATCTATCTATCTATCTATCTATCTACCTACCTACCTACCTACCTACCTACCTACCTACCTACCTACCTACCTACCTACCTACCTACCTACCTACCTACCTACCTACCTACCTATCTATCTATCTATCTATCTATCTATCTATCTAATTATATAATCTATCTTTCTATCTTTCTGTTTGTCTATCTATCTATCTATCTATCTATCTATCTATCTATCTATCTATCTATCTATCTATCTATCTATCTATTTATCTATCTATCTATCATCTATCTATCTATCTAATCTATCTGTCTATCTTTCATTTTGTCTGTCTGTCTGTCTGTCTGTCTGTCTGTCTGTCTGTCTGTCTGTCTGTCTATCTATCTATCTATCTATCTATCTATCTATCTATCTATCTATCTATCTATCTAATTATATAATCTATCTATCTATCTATCTATCTATCTATCTATCTATCTATCTATCTATCTATCTATCTATCTATCTATCTATCTATCTATCTATCTATCTATCTATCTATCTATCTATCTATCTATCTATCTAATTATCTATCTATCTATCTATCCCTCTGTCTATTTAGTCTATTTGACTATCTACATGTCTGTCTGTCTGTCTGTCTGTCTGTCTGTCTGTCTGTCTGTCTGTCTGTCTGTCTGTCTGTCTGTCTGTCTGTCTGTCTATCTATCTATCTATCTATCTATCTATCTATCTATCTATCTATCTATCTATCTATCTATCCCTCTGTCTATTTAGTCTATTTGACTACCTACATGTCTGTCTGTCTGTCTGTCTGTCTGTCTGTCTGTCTGTCTGTCTGTCTCTATCTATCTATCTATCTATCTATCTATCTATCTATCTATCTATCTATCTATCTATCTATCTATCTATCTATCTATCTATCTATCTATCATCTATCTATCTATCTAATTATATAATCTATATCTCTATCTTTCTGTTTGTCTGTCTGTCTATCTATCTATCTATCTATCTATCTATCTATCTATCTATCTATCTATCTATCTATCTATCTATCTATCTATCTATCTATCTATCTATCTATCTATTTATCTATCTATCTATCATCTATCTATCTATCTAATCTATCTGTCTATCTTTCATTTTGTCTGTCTGTCTGTCTGCCTGCCTGTCTGTCTATCTATCTATCTATCTATCTATCTATCTATCTATCTATCTATCTATCTATCTATCTATCTATCTATCTATCTATCTATCTATCTATCTATCTATCTATCTATCTATCTATCTATCTATCTATCTATCTAATTATATAATCTATCTTTCTATCTTTCTGTTTGTCTATCTATCTATCTATCTA